>VUQR01015592.1:17662-34285 GCA_015108515.1 Hemichromis elongatus | reverse complement strand
AGTGGTGGTGGTGTGGTGGGTTGGGGGGGGGGGGGGGGGGATTTTGTGTTATAAGCTTCATGTTATGGACGCACAGTGTGAGCACTCGGGTCGTATAGAGTGTGACCCTGCATCGTGACCTATGACCTTCTAACCCCTGCGATTCAATCGTACAGTTTGAGCAGGAGCTGAATAACGCGACTGAAAAAATCGTGCAGTGTATGCCCAGACTGAGGTACCGTTAATGCTGATATATGGTGACGCAGTGACATGGGTGATTAATCCTTTTGACTTTTAGTCTTTAACTTTACCTATAAACGGTACCTCATGTGGTACTCTAACCTTTATGCTGTTTTCATCAGTTCATTTTGGAGTTACTACAAAGAGTGAAGATTGAATAATCTGTCTCTTGTCACTGGGTGGTGCTAAGTTCTCAATCTGAGGGCAGCCCCTTTAATCACAAACAGAACAGAATAATCACAAACAAATATAAAGTTTATCTCTCATATCTGAAATAAAGCTGATCCTTTTCTGTCCTTATACACTCAGGATCTGAAGTTATTCTCTTACAGTTTTTTAGTCCTACAACTCTGCTGACTGCTGACATATGAGCTGTTTATTAAAAAAAAAAAAAGCCTCATATACTAACAGATTTTCCAGTATAATGTTAACCTTTGAGTTGTTGGTGTTTTGTAAATGGAGATCTGCAAAGATGAGATGATGGAGCAGGTTTCAGTCTTGGTTCAGTCTGCTGCTGCATCCTGGTCACCAACATACGGAGGTATAATCAGCAGTGTTTGAGCTGCTGCCTGGGTATTGAACAAGAAATATCAATACTTCAAATTATTCCTCTTAAAGGGTAAAAAAAAAAATTGGCAGATGGCGTTTTCTCTCTTGCATTGTTTCAGATGTATACCGAAATATATAACATCAAAAATGTTGTAGCAAGAGAAAAATTAGATAATAACCGGAATTAAAATCACTCTAAAACACTCCTCCAAAGTTTTAGCAGGAAAAATAATGATACTCACTGAACTTTATCTTCAGTTTTTTTCAGATGTATAAAAAAGTCAAGTTAAGCTTGCAATCTTATAGATATGAGGCAGTATTCAAGCTCTTAATGTTGCTTTGTTTATAAGCTTTTGATCAAGTTGTTTCTTTTTGTGTGACAGAACAAATTTAGTTTTTAAATAACTCGTGACCAAAACTAGCAAAGTAGAGCATACAAAATGAATTAATTTACTAGATGATGTAATTGCTGGAAAAACTGAATATGTGACTGTAGAAAGATTGATTAGCCAGTAGTTGCCTCAGTGCAGCTACAGTGCAGCTTCTGTCTGTAAGTACAGTGAAGTGACAGTAAAGAATCATAGTATGCTGGCCTATGTGTCAGGGGTTGGGTCTGTGACCCAGCATTTTCAGCTTGTTTTGAGTTCTTATGTTATTTCTGGAGATAATGTTGAGTTATAGGATTATTATTTGTTTGCCTTGAGTTTAGTTTAGGATGTTTCACCTTGGTCGTCTGTGTCAGTCTCATGTATTTATTGCCGTTGTGTTTCATTTTGGACAGTGATGTGTGTGAGGTGGTCTTACCACCACCTTGTAAACCTTCCCTTTCATTGTCGCTGATATCCTTCTGTCACACATCACCCCGGACACTCTGCTCCACCCTGCCTGCACGCTCTTCTTCACCTCTCTTGCACACTGTCCATTGTTTTAGATGGTTAACTGCCGGTGTCGTATTTAAACTTATTCTGCTTTCCCTACCGCTGCACCTCTCCGCCTCTCTCTCATTCACACACGTGCATTCTTTCTTACTTCTATTGACGTTTATTCCTCTTCTCTCCTGAGCATACCTCACCTCTTCAGGCTCTTTTCTTTTCTTCCTGATCTCACTACAGATCAGTGTCATCATGTCTTCATACATGCCTTGCACCAGCCTTACATACTTCTCCGTTATGAGGCATGACGAGCTGGTTCACTTCCTCACTTCTCCGCAGTGGGGCGATGTTTCAGACTAGTGACGGTCCAGCTCCATAACCCGGAAACAGCATCGCTAAAGGTCTCTTAGCATCACGCTTCCAACATGGCGGTGAATCTGACAGACCTCTCCCTGCCTCAATTAGAGGGACTGAAAACCCAGCTAGACCAGGTAGTGTGCCTAGTTAGTCCGTGTGTCTGTGATGAATGTTTCCTTATAAAGGGGTCTAATCAGAGCGATAAACTTACTGAGAACGGGCTCGGGTATTTAGCCGGTTAGCACCACTGATGCTAACGGTGCAAACCCGTTGTTGTTGATCTTGTCGGCACACACATTAACGAGTCAAGCATAAAACAATCGGTCGGTAACCGTGTGTCACTTGCTTTCTACACGTTGTGTCTTTTTGCAGGAAGTTGAGTTCTTGACGTCTTCGATAGGTCAGCTCAAAGTTGTCCAGACCAAGTATGTAGAAGCAAAAGATAGCTTGAATGTCCTGAACAAAAACAATAAAGGTAAGTAATAACTTTAACTTCTGAAAGCCCATTAATTCACTAATTCATTGCACCTCTGGTGAATTGAAAAACATGTTTATCTCAACTCTGAAGAGGAGTGAAACTAATATAATATAATATAATATAAATATATATATATATATATATATATATATATATATATATATATATATATATATATGGATGGAGAGAGAGATGCACCGACTACCCTGTTTATTTACTTCCCCATTTAACTTGCCAGGTAGCTGATAAATATTATGTATTGAGAGTGGGGAACAGGTGGAAGAGAGCCTGGAGAGGTTTGAAAGTGTGAATGTGAGAGAGATGGATGTAATGGTAAAGATGCAAAGAGTAGAGGAGTTTAAATACCACAAATGTCCAGGTTTTCCACGTGAGCTGATAGAAGGGCAACAGCAACTCAAATAACCACTCCTAATAGCCAAGGTGTAGGACAGGGGGGCTCAATCCCAGTCCTCGAGAGCTACCATCCTGCAGCTTTTAGATGCATCGTTGTTCTGACACCTGAATCAAATGAATGGCTTGTTATCAGGCCTTTTCCAAACTTGATGGCATGCTGAAGAGGTAATCAAACCATTTGATTCAGCTGTGTTGGAGCAGGGATGCATCTAAAAGCTGCAGGACGTTAGCTCTCGAGGACTGGGATTGAGCAACCCTGGTGTATGACATTCATCGAATGTCCTCTAATAAAAATAAACTACACATTTTAGGTTATAGTGTAAATGACCTTTTCACAGTTTCAACAAAACTAAAAAAGCAAGAGCAAAACAGAAGGGCTGAGGCACCGTGATCTGAGCTCATATGTACAACATCACCTTTGCTGACATAGGGGCATCACACTCTAACGATATAACCAGTCATAACATTAAAATGATACTTGTTACAACCTTATTAGTTCTTATGACACTCCCACGGCCATTTCTGATTATTTGATTTATTATTACCTCCTCCTTTCTCCTCTCTCATGTAGGGAAAGAACTCCTTGTGCCTCTTACCAGTTCTGTATCCTTTTGTGTTTGCACTGGACAGTAAGTGTTTTGCTGTGTTTTTTGATTTTCTTTAAATTATGTCATGGTTATCTTGAGCTATGCATGTTTGTCCTTGACATTCCTGTTACTCAGATGTATGTCCCTGGGACATTAAATGATGTGGAACATGTTTTAGTGGATGTGGGGACAGGATACTATGTTGAAAAGGTAAAAAAAAACAAAAAACAAAAACCTCAAACATTTGCAATTTGAAAAGCCATGAATGTATTATAAAGAAACCGTTTTTAAATGTGTTTGGGTTGGGTTGAAATGTCTCCTCTTTGTCTCTGCAGAACGTGGAAGACTCAAAAGCATTCTTTAAGCGCAAAATAGACTTCCTCACAAAGCAGATAGAGAAAATTCAGCCAGCCCTACAGGAAAAGCATGCCATGAAACAAGGTAACTTCTTTATCTCTGTGCATTTATCACCATCACACCATGTGACACTATACTGGTTCTTATTAAGCACTGTATGAGTCAGAATTCTGGCTGGATTGAAGGCGGATCAAATACTTATTTCATTCAAGGACACGCATGTTTCTGGACTTTTGTTTTTTCTCAATTAAAATGAAACTGTCCTAAAAATTAACGGCGAGCAAAGTTACAAATTCAGCAACAATTATACTTATTTTTTACCATGTTATTGCCGACTCTTATGGAGTACATGGTACTGATGGATTGAACCTCAGTCTTTATACTTTGCTTCATTGTGATCTCAACAACAAAGTTTCATGCGTGTATCTTGCAAAGCTGTGACACTTTGTGCCAAATAACGACCAAATTACTCAAAGTGCCTTTGTAGTTGTTCCCAGTACAGAAGGTGTCTTCAAAAACACATTTTGTCATCAAGGTGAAGATGATATCATCTATGCTATTGCGGCTGATAAATGTCCGCGCATGTGATGAACCGCGTCGTCCATCGGCTAATAATGCAACAACACTCCCCCACATCTTCAGCGTGTCTGAGCCAGGCATCATACTCCTCCCTATTCCGTCTATTTTTTAGTTAGTTTAGCCTTGGATTTTTTACAGTACAATTTTAGTTTTATACACTAAAGAGTAGTAAACTAAATACTCAAGTAGCTTTCAGCATAGCGAGCTAATATGAATTTTGATGAATTAACCCATTAAGATGACATTTGATGACCTCCCCTGTACCCTCAACCTACTACACTAATGCTGGGTGGTTTAACCCATGTGTAGGTAATACAAAACTGCAAGTTAGTATTCTTGGTATAAATAAATACCTTGGTATTTATTTATCAATGAAGATGTGGTTCAACAACCATTAGAATAGTATTTGGGTTTATCCAGGGGTAACTATTTAGGCAGAAATTCCCCTCACTAACATTTGATACTAATGCAGTCATTTAGTTCTAATAGTAAGGCTTTAAATGTTATAGAAACCACTCAGGAAAGAGCTTCAAGGCTTATTCTGAGTAAGCCTTGAAGGGGTACAGAGCTAAAATACAATAAAAGTCCTCCATTAAATGACCTGTGTGAATAGTTCAAATGTGAACAAAAGCAACGTTTTCAGTTTCTCCCATTCAACACCAGTGTGCTTTACACAGGAACAGCACGCTAAATTAAGAAACGGCTCAATCAGTCATTTGTATGTTGATGAAATTTGGCACATTTCCTGCCCCTCCCTGGTGCAATGCAATTCCTGCACCACGCAGGGGCGAGTCAAAAAAGGGGCCAAATGTTTATTCCACTAAATGACTTTAACGCTCACTCTAGTTACTATTTCTTTTGGAATTAGATAGATTTGGATAATATAAAATAATAATCTAGCTAGAATTGTATGTATATTCTTATTGATTAAACTAGCAGTATATTAAGAAACTAAATATGCTTTTTCTGGGACAGTAAATGTTTAATCATTGGGGGGGGAATGAAAAAAATGATGTTAAAACTTGCTTATGAACCATGACTGTGGTTTGTTTTTTAGTTTTTTTAATTTATTTATCTTTTAATAAAGCCATGAGTCGAGTCTTTAACATTAAAGAAGGAATGTGATTTCTAGTTTCCTTGCCATTAAAAACGATGGGTATGAGTGCATATTGGAAAATGTTATGTGATGTAATCAATAGCAATGTTGGCTTTATATTATACTTGTCTTCTTTCTTGCAGCTGTAATTGAAGTAATGAACATGAAGATCCAGCAGTTACAACAGACCCAACAAGCCTCGCAAATGGGGACCACCAAGGCATAGTGGGAACAGCTGTTTGAACTCCACATGAGCGGGAGGATTTTTAAGTTTGTGTTGAGAAAACATGCTTCAATCTGAAGAGCACAAACCTTGTTTCAAGTACATTATAAGTAGCCTGTTGTTATTGTAAAGCAGTCATATGCGCTTGGTCAATTTTAAATTAAATTGGGTGTCCAGCATGTTTGATTATTAAAGAGGTCACTGTGGATTCAATGAACATTGAAGTGTTTGTGTTATTGTGTTTATCAGTTAAAGTCAATAAGGGCAGCTGTTTTTGTTTGTAAGACTGTGAAGATTGTGATAATGCACTCACAGACTCTTTGGTACGACTTACAAGACGCTGCACTCTTATGTTTCTATTTATTATGGTTAATTAAATTCACAAGGGCTGCGCCATCCTTTCTGAGTTTGTTAGCTGGGGTTTAGAAGGGGTTCAGCTCAAATGAAGCTTGCAGGGCTTTAAAAGGCAGACGTGACGATTATTTCTGTGTTGCAGTGTTTCAGGTGTTAGCAGGGATTTTGACTTATTGCAAAGGTTGGATAATCGGTAATCCACTAATCACATTGTGTTGTGTAAATTGTGTTGCTTTTGAAAGACTGTGGTAAACTAACTCCATGTCATAAGTTTGAGCTGAGGTAAATCGCAAAAACAATGACCTCTACAGGACGTTTTGACTGTTTCAAAGTAAATTACAGCTTCTCCAGACGGCCATGTGTTTAGCCTGGATCATGAGACTTTGACCCCAATAATCCTTCAGGGTGAAGGTGGGCAGGGCCATACTAAAATTTCAAGGTCACTGTGTAGAAGGTTACAAATGCCCTAAAAAAATTAAATGTGACACCATTAATTAAAATTGGAAATAACTTATTAAATTTCAAATGAAATGAATTGATAACTTATTTATATTAATAAATTATTTCAATTTGTAATAATTTTGTTAATGACCTAATTTTGGCATTCCTCCACAGTTCTGATTGCCATTGAAAAGCAGATTTAATTAGTCAAAATTGAAATCGCATGTGGGAGTTTTATGGAAGCTGCGCTGATTCAATCGACATGATTTCATCAGCACTGTCGTGCTGGAGCAGCACCGGGTCAAGTTCCACCCACTAATTAGTGTTTAGGTGAACTTCGCTCGGTAACCCAGTTTTGTCCAAACTGCGTATTGTCACGGTTCACGGGGACATTTTTTTTTTATCGCCTTGCTTCTACTTTACCTACTGGGACAACTCAAACTTATTAGAAAGGCTCTTTTTAAAGCTAATTCAAGGCTGTTGGCAGTACGCTGGCAGTGTCCTGAGGTCACCGGTGGTTGCTATGCTGCGCTACTGTTGCCGTGGAGGCGGAGTGCAGCCTGTCGGGACGGTCGGTTGAAGATAGAGGACGTAACTGTCACATGCTGGAGGAGCGCAGCGAAGTTGATCTACGTAATGAGGATCTGAATGGAAGAAATTAATGATTGAAATGGATAGTGCTTGTTAAAAAAAAATATAGCGAAAAAAAGTTTTCAGTGTCTTAAAGATAAGATCTCAAAGTTGTCGTGCGGGCAGACGTGCCGTTGGAACTGGAGCGTGAGCTGTCGTTTAACCACACTGCTGCAGTTGTTGGGAGAGACGTTAATTAAACGTAGACACCAAGATCAGCAACTTCGACGTACGATATTTAATAGCAAACTTTCGCACGACAATTTAACTATCTGTTCCCCGCTGCTGACGAGGACATACGGAGAGGATCAAATCAGCATGGTGAGTTTTGACAAGGCCTTATTGCTAGCTAACGAGCAGCAACCTGTTTGCGTCCTTTCTCTGGTTTCACACACGCTTGCTGTGTGAAGTTTCTTAGATACTCGTGTGCGTTTTCTTTGATTATACTACACTTTGTCTTTACATTTCTCGTTTTACGCAGGCACTTCTCTTACATTATTTTAGCCCATCAAAAACATTAGCTTAGTTTAGCAGTACAAAGTGTAGCCGGTGTCGCGTGCGGTTAGACGAGAGCTAGTTAGCGAAACATGGTGGTGTCACTTGTTACATATGGCAACGTTAGGTAGGACACCAACCGAAGACCCTATCTGGCAAATGTGTATTTACGAACTCGACTCAGTGTTGCTGCTTTTACGAGTTACACTCAGCCTGCGTTTTAAAGTTGGATTACACGTGTAGTAAATATAGCACGTGATTTGTTAAACATTAGCACGACTGTAGCTGAATAGCCCGAGATAAAGGTCATGGCACTGTGCGGCGCGGACGTTCATTGTGAAAATATAAGAACGCGTACAGTAGGGGTAATGATGATCGGTGACACCCATTTTATCCAGGAGGAGACTTATTTAAGCGAACTTTAAACGACCACAGTGGATATCGCTGCGTGTTTGAAAGCGCTCGGGCATGTCGGTGCCATGTGCTCTTCTCGACCCTTAAAGTACTTCTGGTGTTTCACTGTAAACCCAGACCTGCTGCTTTTGTAATACAATGTTGGATAGCAGATTGGATTGAAAATAAGAATCTAGTAGTGTGTATCTACTCTAAATATTTCACACTCTAAATTTTACCGTGGATGACAGGTCAAACTGCCTTGTTCGAGTCATGCTGCCTTGAGGCGGGTCTGCGCCATGTACGGGTGCATGTGAGCGACTGAGAGGCGGAACAAAGGTGATAAGCAAGCCAATGAAAATTCAGCTGGCGTTTACGTGCGTATGCGTGTCAAAGCTTTATAGTACTACTTCAAAGCTCCAATGAATGTGTGCGAAGAGTCGACACATTTGCAAAGCTGGATTAAAGGATCTCTAATGAACAGAGTTCATTCATTGGATTGGCTCTGGTGTATGATGCTAAATTAGTTTTGAATGTCTATTTAGGATCTTGACTGACAAGTCTTGTTGGTTGACGACATTTGGCACACAAGTGTTTTTGACACTGTGGCTCATTTTTTTTGTGTTCAAAGGTAGTTCATTACAGACTTCTATTGTACTACTGCTGTTGTTGACGTTCAGGGGAGGGGTGTTATATACTTTTGATTTTCACACCATGCAAGGCTGGGCACAGTCTCTTATTTTTAAAAATTACACTTACTTTTTCTACAATTCTTCCACTTCTGCTTTCACTCTAAATCGAGTGACATATGTGATTGCCAGTTTCTTATCACTGATGCATGTTTCTAAAAAAAACAAGTTGCTGAGCTACCAACCCTGTGCCATTATGTTAAAGTGTAATGTTTTAAGGAAAAAAAGCTTTATTCTGTCTCTTTTAATGATCATGCAGGTTACCACAAAGGGAGCGGGCCTGAACCCCAATGCCAAAGTGTGGCAGGAGATCCCTGCCCAACAGAGTGAGAGTCCAGATGTTATGGACAATGCTCCATGGCTCCATACCTGCCCCCCTCCTGCTGAAATGAGTGAAGGTATGTTTGCAGGGAGGAAAAAGTTAGTTCCTCTTATATGGTACTTCACTAAGACCAAACATGTCTCACTTGCTGTGGTACAGTGTTAAAATAGGAGTTGGTGTGTGGCAAGTATAGACATGTATAGTAAAATTACAGCTAGACATGGTATGAGGAAATGGTTGAGGTTGCTTCTCTTGTCTTTGGGAGTATGCAGTAAATGCAAACATGAAAAACCTTGTTTTGTGTATTATGGTATCAACAGTTAATTGCAAAATTATTCAAATTGCATGACATAAATGTTGCTCAGTGAGGATAAAATACATTAAAATGTTCAGGTTCACTAAAATGAAAATATTTATCAATCACTAAGACCTGAGTGCAATAAAAGTTAGTGCAACAAAACTCAGCCTTCATGTGTTTTCCCAGGGGGGAAGACACGTGAAGGCTGAGTTCTGCATTGTCCTTGACACTGTTCAAGCAGACAGAAACAGTAATCTACTTTAATAGGCCCTTTGGCAAGTCTGAAACACTGGCCCATCTAATTTCAACATTTGGATTGTGCAAGTGGTGCCATCTGTTATTTTAAGAAGAGGGATACTGTGTTGCTGATGCTTTGATTGTGATCACCCATTTTTCTGTATCCTTTTCTGTTCAAGTCTTATAATCAGATATTTGAATTTCACTGGCAGTTGAACCAGAATGTAGCATTCTGGTATTCTCATGTCATTTGGTATGCATGTATTGCATACCAAATGACACATGCTTTTTTTTGTGTTTTGTTCCGCTATCATTGGTGATTATAGTTATAACTATAACCCATTATTGTAGTCTTCAATAATATCTCTCCATAAGATGAAAACGTGTAATATTTGACATAATGAAACATTTTTAGTGAGATTGCACAAAAGTGTACTCAGTCCTGTTGTGTACTACTTTATTGAATGAATCATTTTACTACTGTTTTGCTACAGTTATGTCCTCTTTGATATGTTTACTCAGATGTTCCCTCTTCAGGCGATAAAGGATACTACAGTGAAAACATGGACAGCACTGCTGACTATACCCCTGTGAATGACATCAGTCCGTCTGACCAGGGGTATTTAGTCTTTGATCCACAGTGTGAATCCACCATAGATAATGCATCTGAGGTGCAGCCAGTGTCTGAAGAGAATTTGAGACGGTCTTTAAAGGAACGTCTCGAGTTCTTCTTTTCTAGGTGAGTTGTGTATAATGTATTGTTGCCTTAATGGGACAGCAGTCATTACTTAATTTACTTTGTTTCATAACTGCAAGAAACCAGCTAACATTTAGAGTATATTCTTTTATTGAGTCATTACTGTCTGAAGTTTCTATTTTGGCATAAGTGGTTTTATCTTGATTCAGCTGCACGAACAATGATTTAGGTCGGTAGTGATTTAATGTTCTGAAATGGTGCAGTATTTGCAAACTCTGCTTATTGAACAACTTAAAAAAAATAATTTTATGGTGATGTGTTAAATACAAAAGTGATTAATAAATTGCTTTTTCTACACTAATGTAAATGATTTTTAACAGTGAGTTATGTTTGGGTTTTACTATTACTGCAAAGAAAAGGCTATGGCTCAGAGACCAATGTTTTGGGTATTGCAGAGAGAACCTTTCAAAGGACCTCTACCTGATATCCCAGATGGATGGTGATCAGTTTGTTCCCATTTGGACACTTGCTTGTATGGAGGACATTAAAGCTCTTACCACTGACATGGACCTCATTCTGGATGTACTGCGAGGTACAAGTGCTACTGTTTATCTTAACTTCACAGACAGGCTGATACTTTAAGAGCTATCAAAACTTGTATTCAGTGTTTTCAAAGTCTACCTGCTCCAGCCTTATCAAATATTGAAGATGCAATGTAAGACTTTCTAAAGTAGTGAACTAGGTACTTGTATTAAAAAAAAAAAAAAAGTGCCCATTTTTACTTTTTAAAAAGTAACAATGTGTTTTATACTTGAAAGAATGTGCTTCATTACATTACTTTTGTTTTAATCTGATTAGTGTGTGTGGTTGATTTCAATTGTTTAAATTGGCTACAGTGGAGCAAAAGTCTTTCATAGTTATTACATAAATGGGATATTTCAGTTGTCTTCAGCTGCACTGTGTAGATTTAGAAAAATATATCATTATTTATTTTATTTTTTTTTAAATAAGCCTCCCCAATGGTACAAGTTGATGAAACTGGCAAGAAGGTTCGACCAAACCACAGTCGCTGCATCATTATTCTAAGAGAAGTGCCGGAGACTACCCCAGTTGAGGTAAAGACGACCCCTACATACTAATAAAATATTGCTCTGCAACACCAGACTGTCTCACTGAATGGTAAAATCTACAAACCGATTGTGCTTGCGTAAATTGTGATAACTATTGTCAAGTCTGCTTTAGATGGTTAAAATATCGTGTGGTAGTGTGGCTGTGGCTGAGCGATGGCTCTTTTTCCTTTTGGTCAGATTTTGCATGCTGACTTTTGGAGAGACTTGATAGAATGGTCGGTTTTAGTTTGAAATGTTTCATGTTGTGTTGCTTTTACAGGAAGTAGAGGCGCTTTTTAAGAGCGAACACTGCCCGAAACTGTTAAGTGTTGAGTTTGCGCACAACAGCAACTGGTACATAACTTTTCAGTCGGATATGGATGCACTACAGGTACGTCCCCTTATGAATTACCATAGGCTGCTTTTATTTATTTTTAAACTGGTTGTACAATTTTTAGGTTTATACAACTAGTTAAATATTCTGTAACTACCTGGCATATTTAATTTAAACTGGCTAAATCTAGCTAGCAAGCAGATACAGTACTTAGTGAAACATACAATATAATCACAAAGGTTCTGCACTAAAGGAAAGTTTCTACCACATTTTCTTTACACTGTTTTCTTTTCTTGCCCTTAGGCTTACAGATACCTAAGAGAGGAAGTTAAAATGTTCCAAGGGAAACCAATCATGGTGAGTAACCAATGTTGTTATTTCTACCTCAGTCACTGCTTGTTTTAGATTATAGATGGTTATAGATGTATGGAGCCTGCTTATGCTTTGTGTTCCGTTTGATGCACTAATTTGATAAGCAAGAAGGAAATCCTAAAGAGTTTTTTCCTGTGACAAACCGTGTATTTTTTTTTTTGTTTTTTTTGTTATATAAGCTCTATCACAAAGCGATATTTTTGCTGGACTTTGATATGACATTGTGTGTCCTGCTCTTTTATCTCATGGAGCAAATGACAGTGATTTGTTGATGGTCCTGTTTAAGCCCCAGTGATGATCAGTATCGCGCTTGGAAGGACCCATATGCACTGTGGCTTGCTGGGTGGAACCTTTCACTAGCTTTCTTAAATTCTGTGTCTGTTTCTATGCTGTTCCTCTCTACCTTATTTTTCTTTTATACTCCTCCCCCTCCTCAACCCCTTTCTTTCCTCCTAGTTAGTGCAGTGTTTTATGGCCTAATGACCGTGAGATTATGAGATCTGAGGGGACCAAGGACAGTAGAGTTATATGGGTCCTGTGGAAATGTTGTTTTGATATCGATTCTCTCATTTTCCCTGCAGGCCCGCATTAAGGCCATTAATACATTCTTTGGAAAGAATGGCTTCTGCAGCATTCAGGATTCCGGTGTGTACAGTCAACATGCTCCGCTGCAGGCACCGTATGACTCAAGTGCTCCAGTGTACATGCAGTCGATGTACAGCCCTCAGCAGCAGTACCCTGTTTATCCTATTGTGTCTCCCTCCTGGAATCCTCAGCCATCGAGCATGCCTTATTTTGAAACACCGCTGGTGAGAACCTTAATATACACTTTAGAATCTCCCTTAAAGCTGCTACTTTAAATTATTTTTTTAATTTGCTGTTCAATTTAATGGCAGTCTCCATTGTAACTAATATTTATAACCTCTGTAAGCTCAAAGTTCATAATTAGTGTGGCGTATCAGAGGGTTTTTTTTGTTTTGTTTTTTTGTACATTTGCAATGATTTTTTTCTTTGGTTATATGCAGGCACCTTTCCCCAACAGTGGATATATGAATGGTTACAGCAGTTCTGGGAACTACAAAGCTAACTCGAGCGCAGTCAACACACATGCTGCTATGACCAGGAACCGGTATGTTACAGTTATGATAAACCCTTCATTTCTAGCCATAATGTCCACTTGGGTTAACTTTTAGTTTATTAGATCAGTCAAGACTTTAAGTTACCATCAGCTGCTGGCAGTGTTTGTTGTAAGCTTTAATTTGGGTAATTAATGTCTTTGAACTTATTAAAATACTTTCTGAGGATGGTAATGTTAACATTAACTTAGCTGGGATGCAGTTTGGTACCAGTCCTTCTGGAGTCTATTATTTTGCTTCAGGACTAAAACTTTTTTTAAAGAAATGAGTATTGTCAGTTTTCTCTGTTACTGTCTTCTGCAAACCAATAACCAGCTTTCTTGCATTGCTCTTGTTTTCACTCTAATAAAATGTGTGCAATCCTATCAGACTGTGCTTTTGTGGTAGTGCTTATTTTCTGTAGTAAAACTTGCATTCTTTTTTTGTTTGCACCTAGAAATCATTTAAAAGATCATCCCCGGCCTGGAGATGTGCACTTTTCTTTTGCTCCAAGGACCCAGGTGGATGGTGTGTCTGGTCCACAGGTCCTGCAAACATCAGGAACACCAGTTGGTACCACACAACAGCTGATCTCTCTGGCCTCCTTCAACCTTAAAGATGTGAGTGGGGCTGGACGGGGCAGGTAAGTTGGTACCATGCTTTTCGTTAACACTTATGCCTGTTAACAACAACTATTTCCAATGTGATGTGGCACTCTAATGGTATGTGGGTTTTTTTTTTTTCTTTGTAGAAGAGGCACCAATAGAAACACAAGGAAAAAAAGGGAAGATGAGCATACAACGGTCAGTCAGTTTCCTCTTTTCGTGCTCTTTATTTAAGAAGTTGACTTCCAGGACTGCGGTCTAAAGTGTTTTGGTGTGCTGCTATTTAATATGTTAAATTTTACTTCTTCATTCAATGTAGAAGCCTGTTCCTGTACCAGAGGCCAAGGCATCACATCCAAAGTTTGACCTGGCAGCTTCCAATTTTCCACCTCTGCCAGGATCTGTGGTCAGTATGCAGGAGGAAAGTGTCCCTGAGATGCGCCTTTCTGACATTGTGCGTGGACTGAAGGTGACAAACAAGGTGAATATGTTGCCTCTCCTGGTGCTTTCTATTCTTAAGACTCTTTACAAAACGATGTAAAATATAAATGCACGAATTTAATTCTCATTATAGACTGTCAGCAAAGATGCTCACACAAACATCGCAGAAGGTCCTGTAAATAAACCTGATCCTGTAATCCCACCTAAACCTGCTGTTGTGTCCACACAAACAACCACTCCACCAGTCTCAAGGTAACCTTTGCTTCAGGCTAATACATCAGTGACTAACAAAAATATTGAGTCTTCAACAATTTACTTATTCCTTACTTTTTTTGTATATATTTAGTGATTCTCCTGTGGTAGAGGAAGAGAATAAAAGTGAAGCTTCTGTAACAAAGGAAAATGTCTCCTCATCCGCACAAGTTCTCACACAGTCACCTTCAGAACATGCTCCCTCCACCTGCAGCCAGGCTCTTTGTACCGAAACACCTTCAGCACCTCCCACATCTCCAATATCAGAACCGGTAATGACTTCTTTGGTACCAAGTTCTATATATATCAAATCTTAATGTTAATTTTGATAGAAATTTTTGATTTTTTTGTTTTTGTTTGTCATGATTATATCGATGAAAGTTGCTCCCCACCAGATCAAATTGCATTCCAAACTCGTCCATTCTTCTCCACAATTTCACATCTTATTTCTCTGACGAAAGTGTCCATTCATTTAAGATGCTGCACATTTTGTCTACATGTAGTTTTATTTTTAGCATGCACACAAACCCTTTCCTTCTATGGACTTTTACACCATTTGCATTTATGGCAGCATCAGCTGTTAAAAAACCTAAATGACCAAACTCATAAAAACCTTTATTTTAAAAAAGGGGAAAAAAATTCAGATAGCTGCAGTGTTTTACTTCTGTGCCGTGAATGTTTCTGGTCAGTTAAACTGAGTGTTTTGTCATATTTTTTTAAATGTGGTTCCCTGTTCTTTCACCAGGGTCTAAAAAAGCTCAGTTATGCAGAGGTGTGCCAGAAGCTGGCCAAAGACCCGCTGCCAGCACAGATGCCCTCTCCCTCCACTCCCACCTCTCCAGGCAGCCAACCCCTGCAAGAGCTCAAGGTAAACAGGGTGGAGGAGCCTCGTCCCAATGGCCGACAAACTGCTGAGAAACGTGGAGATAAACGGCCTCCTCGGCAACCACTGCGCTCCTTCAGAGGGGGAACTGGCCAAGCCAGAGTCCGAGAGCCAGGGCAGAAGATTCGGGAACATCAGAAGGGCCTGAACGCTGGCAAACGATTTTCACCACAGAGGGCAGCCAGACGCAGTGGCAAAGAACAGAATATCCCTCCAAGTTCACCAAAGTAACTGAAGGGTGGGGGGGAAATGAACTGAAAACACAAAAAGAATAAATGTACATATGTAATATATAAAGACAGATGCCTATATTTCATTTCATGAGTTTGTCAAATCTCTTTAGATTACTGCAGGCCTGAAATTATTTGAAAAATTGTAAATAGATTTTCCCTTTCGGAAAATGTGATCGTAGATGGAATCGCAGGGTTCCCAGTGATGAAGCGTACTTCGCTGAAACTGGTGTCACAATAATATTAAGATGTCCCCGTACATTTGTTGAATTTGTGGCATCTACTTTTGTGTTTTAGAAAATACGAAACCTTATGTCTCTTTTAACAAGTAATTGACAAGTAACTGATGAACTAGTATCCTTTGTCAGTTACACATGATTTCAATGCAAAATATGAGTAAATGTATTGCCATTGACTTGACACGTTCAGCTTCAGAGTGGGTTGGACTTTTAAAAGGTAAGAGTAGCAATGTTTGTAGAAATGTTTGTAGACTCTTGTTTTATGACTAGTGAATCTTGTCTTGAACTTATATCACTTATTGGGTTTTGTGTTTTGCAATAATTTTTGTTTGTGGTGCAAATATTGGATCAATACTGCTAACATTGGAATAAGTGGAGTAGATCTGCTTATGTCATTTTTATTAAACTTTACAAACCTTTTTATTTTTCATAAATTATAAATATCTAATTATTCTACCAGTGATAATGGTTGGTGGATGTAGGCAGGAAAAACAGTTTGACCAGATCTTAGTAATGTTGGCATCTGATTTGTAAAGTGCAACTAAAAGGGGTTTTTTGTTTTTGTTTTTAATTCTCCCCCGGCTAATTTTGGTTTATTTCACAAAACCAGTGTCCACTGGGATTAGTTAAATAATCCAGTTAACTAGCTCTACTCTTTGGTTATGTGCTGTTTGTGGTTCCTTCCTAGTTTTAGATTTTTGAAGTGGAACAGTTTGTGCCGACTCAAGTCTTCCTCAGTGACCCCCCCCCACCCCC
>VUQR01015592.1:0-16676 GCA_015108515.1 Hemichromis elongatus | reverse complement strand
AAAAGCTGGATGTATCAAAAAAAAAAATAAAAATAAAGGTTTATTTTTTAAATGGGTTTTTGTTTTTTAAGCCAGAAAACACAATCCGTTCAAAGATTTGAACATGCTATCTGCCAAGTAAACATCCGGAAATAAACATTATGTAACCGCTGTAGGCGCGTTTGGCTTACAGTCTTCAGTGGGTGTGCTCATAGCTTTCGCTGGTAGTTGACGCTTCACAGCGGAATATAATATGTGTAGAGTTGACCTAACAGCACATTGAGATAAAAGTCGGGGAATATGTAATGATTAATATAATATCCATCTTATTTCGTGTAAAATCTACGATCCCACCCCCACAGTGAAATCCTGTTACGCAATAACTCTTCCAAGTTCTCTCGCGGTATTTGGGCAATGGAAGTGTCAAGAGTGTCAACAACGGCCAGGCAGCAGCACAGCAGCGCTGTCCGGAGCTGGGAGGGGGGGAGTGAAGAGGCAGTCTAAACGTGGGGTAAGTTTAGGGCTTATTTTAGTAAAATGTAATTTAAATCCTTATTTTTTTTTAAAAATGTGTGTGTATATGTGTGTCTGGATATTCATAGGACATGCACCCCGCTCATGCTGTCGTGGCTTGCTATATGGGCACAGTTATATTTAGCATTAGCGTGCTAACATGTATTGCTAGCTACTAAGTTGGCGGACGTGTTAGTGTAACTTAAGGCAAGCTAACGAAGCTTCCATTAGCACTTAGCATGAGCTCAGCTAGGGGATTGTACTTGCACTAAACAGCTTTTTTTTTCTAGACGTGCTGTGCCGTCTGATATTTGGACTGAGTTTGTTCAATGTTAGCTTCCATGTTCGTTATAATGA
Source organism: Hemichromis elongatus (assembly GCA_015108515.1). Taxonomy (NCBI): domain Eukaryota; kingdom Metazoa; phylum Chordata; class Actinopteri; order Cichliformes; family Cichlidae; genus Hemichromis; species Hemichromis elongatus. Next base: position 15,827 of record VUQR01015592.1, on the reverse strand, counting down.
CACGTATGTCAGGTTGTGGAAAACAGTATTTCACGTGCCTAGCGACGTGGATGTGCTAACCTGCGGCCCATTTCTCATAAAGTCATAGCTAACCAATAATGGATTAGTAACCTGTGTGTCTTGTCCACTGTCCACATGTAACCCATGTCTCATAGCTAGCTACATAGCCAGACCACATCGACAGCGCTAATAGCCAACTCTAGTGAGTCGATGCTGCTGAGTGGATGTTGCATGGTGAGGTGCTTTGGCTCTTGCTGCCTCATCGTTGAACGCTAGTCCCACATTATACCCAGCCGAGTCTAAAGAAATGCTCAAAACAGGCCCAAAGTCTTCGGCCTGTGTCCCTCCTATCCAGATGTTAGTCTGATTACGGTGACAGATGTGCAGGCACGTGTAAATTATGAGGATTTAGATTGTTGTTATTAACAGCTCCATGACACTCAAACTGATGCTGTAGGTTGATAACATTTGGTAGTACCATATCTAGTTCCTTTGTGTAGTATGTTTTGGTAACCTGAGCATCAGCAGGTTGATTGCCTAATAAATTAGATGACATTGTTGAGTTTGTTGCTTTCCTTTACAGATCATTTGTCTGAGATGGCGGATGACCGGCCCTTTGTATGCACTGCCCCAGGATGTGGGCAGGTATGATTTCTTAAGACATACCTCTAACTCTAAACAGGCATAGGAATCTGAATCTGTGCTTTCTATTCTCTTGTTATTAACTGAATCCAACTTAACTCAACAATAGCCAGTGCTGATAAGGATCTGTGTAATGTATGATGGAGCATTGCTTTAATAATGGAAACCAGGCGTTATTAATCTCACATCAGGGTTAAAACTGTCTTGATATTCCTTAAATATCATGTGTGGTGTCTTTTGCAGAGATTCACAAATGAAGATCACCTGTCAGTACACAAACACAAGCATGAAATGACATTAAAATTTGGTCCTGCCAGGACAGACTCTGTTATCATTGCAGGTAATGGCATTGCCATTTGTTTTTCTCTGTTAAATTGAGCTGAGGAGGTGGTCAGTGCTCTAAATAGATGAATTGTTTATAATAGACTGTGTCTGAAGCTGATATTTTTGTTCCCTAATACTGACAGTTTTTGCTTTGTATTTTTGGCAGACCAGACCCCCACCCCCACACGTTTTCTGAAGAACTGTGAGGAGGTTGGTCTGTTCAATGAGCTGGCCACCTCCTTTGAGCAAGAGTTTTGCAAAACACAGGAAGATGAGCAGAAGACGAAAAACCCGGTGAGAAACAACAAACAAACAACAAACAACCTTTATTTGTCACATACACAATCATACAGAGTACAACATGTAGTGAAATGCTTGTGTCCGAGCTGCGGACAGGCTGCAGACATAGCCGCGCCATTCCAGGGCTTGGTTTTTAGCATGGGGGGTCCAGCCAGGACCCTTACTGGATGGGAATTGAACGAAAGAGAGAGAGAGAGGGTCACTGTAGATTGAGTGGTCTGCTGGTTTTGAGATAAAATCTGAAGGCTTTCATCTTCTCATCTTTGCTTTTGGTCTTCAAGGCCGCACCTTTACAAACACCATCTGAAGTAAAAGATGAGGATGAGGGGCCCTTACAAGTCGATTCTTCTCCTCCTGGAACTCCTGATTCCTCGTCCAGCATGTCAGAAAACAGCAGAGACTCTAGGGTGAGAGCTGTGTTGCGATTTGCTGTCTTTCCACACAGGTAAAAATGATAGACACACAAAGATAGTTATGTTGTGTAATTTATTAACAGGAGATCTACACAAAGCCTGTGGCAAGCTCTGCTCCCACTCCGACTATTGTGCGTCCAGGTTCTCTTCCCCTTCACATGAGTAATGACTCACTACACCCCACGTTGCCATCTCCAACCTCCGTCATCACCCAAGCTCCACCCTCCAACAGACAGCTTGGGTAAAAAATTTAGGTTGCTTTTGTTTGCTTTACTGTTTGTTGACAATTTGTAAAACTTAAAACTGAATTAACTGCTGGTAAAATGTAGAAATTAGAAGTCTAATTTCACATCACCAACTAGCAAGCAAGTCAGTCATCCAGTCCAACCAGAAATCAAAGACGGGGCTGTTTGATATTTACCTGGTGGGGAAATATGCTCCTATTAATGAGAAAGTCTATATTTGTTAGTCTGGCTTTTATACCATAAAGTGTCTTTTAGACTACGTCTGCTATTTATTAGCCATCAATTATAGCCATCGCAGAGCTGTTCCCTTATCCGGCGATTCAGATCGGAGTTCGCAGCTGTAGTCGTTTGCACCACAATTTAGCCTAGCAGCACATGAATGTGCTTGTTAGATTGGTCGTGTAGCTTGCAGCGGATCTACAGAGTAGAACAAGGGCTACTTACTGTAGCCTGCCTCCACCAGTGTGTGAATGTGAGAGTGAATGAATAGTGGAATTGTAAAGCGCTTTGGGTGCTTGAAAAGCGCTATATAAATGCAATCCATTATTATTATTATGATTATTATTATTATTATTACTTCAGTCACAGATCAACACAGTTGAGTTGGGCTCTTTGCTGTCATGGGACCGAGACTCAGTGGAGAGGCAGCAGTTGCTACAACAGAGACCTGTTCCACCTACAGGAGTGAATTTTCAAAATTAGAGGGAGGTGAATATCTATTATTACACAAAGCCTACTGTGGGAGGTCACATAAAAATGCTAATTGGTGAACCCCATGCTGCAGTGGTGTGTCCAGAAAGGATAACAGAAAGCATATTTTTTAATTTCCTAAAGAAGTATGATTACTATCATCGTATGTGTCCCGATCTAATGTGGCCAGTGAGGCAGGTGTTGGAAAGCTGCAGCTCCGTACCGTCCCAAATCTCCACACTTCCTTGTTCCTCAAGTCAGACTTGCTTTTAAGAACTTAGTCACATGTTTGTGCTGCTTGTGTATGCTCTGTAGAGTTATCTCATAAAGAAGTGTTCATCGGAAAAGTGAAACACTGTAAGCCTGGTCCCTGATCTCTGTTCTGTCAGTGGAAACGCAGTGGAGAAGCACCTATTTACAAATGTTTAATCTCGCCAACAGCTCTCCCACAGGCTCGTATCCACTGGTGAGGCACCTGCCTAATGGGCAGACAGTTCCTCTTCTGCCCAGTCCTGTGCAGATGACCTCAGTTATATCTGTAAGCTGTTTTCTAGAAACATGAAGAACTATGGAACAAAATGTACTTGGGATGGTATTTTTAATGTATCCTTTTGGTTTTTCCCTCTCTTCAACTTTATGGATATTTGTTGGTATGTGGAGCTTGCGAGGCCAGTGAACACGGTGCCTAACATCCCTGGGATTCCAGGACCGCCTGTTGGAGGGGCTAGCAGTGGTTCATCCTCCCCATCTGGCTATACTCTTCACTCTGAGGCGAAGATGGTGAGAGCATCAGTTGTACTTTGAACATTTTGTAGGCTGCAGGCTAAACATTTCATTTACATAAACAGGCTAATTACATTTATAAACCTTTTACACGACCTGCATGTTGTCTCTGTGTCTTTTTAGCGGTTGAAGGCAGCGCTAACTCATCAGGGGCCAGGAGCACAAGATGGCATCGGCGGGGGGTCAGGATCCATCCCTGCTGTGCCACAGCGACAGGAACAAAGCCAGCAGCCCTCTCAAAACTCTGATGCACCCTCACCTGCCCAACCACAGGTAAGTAGTGCACATGCCATACAATTTAACTGGTCCTAGAGTACACCTAGGACTAGACTGTTAAATGTCTGTGATGAAGGAAAACCATTGAATGTTTCCTCATAAAAGCTAAATGAGACTGGATACTAACAGCTGCAGTTTTCACATTATTTGATGGCATTGAAGAGAAAAAGTTAGCAGAATGTCAGGGTTTTCCAAAATTTGTGCTCATGTATGTAAAATAAAGGCTGAGTCAGTTTGAGTCAAGCATGAGCATTGGATTAAGTGTTTAAGGTTTGCATGCTCTAATTTGACAGTAAAGTGCACCAAATTGTCTGCTACTCCTGAAGTTTTTACCCCTGTTAAATGTCAGGAGTTCCATATGCAGTTGTTCTGTTTTCCCCTACTGATTGATCACATTTGGGTTTACCAGTAGCCAACTTTTACTCCCTCCTCATTCTCCAGGTGTCCCCTGCTCAGCCAACGGGGGGTAGGCGGCGACGAGCAGCAGAGATGGACCCCGACGAGAGGAGGCAGCGTTTTCTGGAAAGGAATCGGGCGGCTGCTTCCCGGTGCAGACAAAAGCGGAAGCTGTGGGTGAACTCTTTGGAGAAAAAAGCAGAAGATCTGGCCAACATGAATGTCTCCCTCACGGTGAGTCGTCTCCGGGGCGTACATCAAGCATGTAAACGCCCTGGTGGTCATAAATGGGTTTCTGTGGTGATATGGTAAGAATGGGGCATTATGGGAATGTTTTTATGTACTGTTTTTCTTTTTGTGCTGCCATCAGAATGAAGTAACCCATCTGAGGAATGAGGTGGCACAACTGAAGCAGCTTCTCTTGGCCCACAAGGACTGCCCTGTCACTATTATGCAGAAGAAGGCAGCTTTGTTAGGTAACCAGTTAAGATAACGAACTGACCATCACTTCTTGTACTGTGCCACTTATGCCAGGATTCATCTGTCACCTCATCCCATCTAATGCATTATTTTTACTCGCTCACCTCTCTAAGGGTGAATGTTCCTCTCTCTGTCTGTAGCTGCAGGAGGAGAGGAAACCTCCAGGAATACTTCCACTGAACCCATCGGCTCCCCAGCGGCAGTCATTCAGCACGTGCCGTCGCCCTCGGCAACAAGTCCAGGGGCTACCATCAACGGGCTGAGCGTGCGGGCTGCAGAGGCGGTGGCCATGTCGGTCTTGGCCGGCATGGGATCGGGCCAGGCTGCAGGGGTTGTCATGGCAACACAACCGCAGTCAGCCCCGAGATGATGCGCAGACTCTTAATAGACCAGAATGAACTCGAGTGGCATTCGGAGGTCGGACTCATGCAAAGATTTCTGAAAAGAGGAACCTGCCCTCAAATCCCTCTTCCCTTCTAACCCACATCCCAAAACTAAGACCCACTTCCACGCCTACCCAATTCCCTCACAGTCAACGATAATCACACAAAGACGCGGCACAGTGCCTCCGTCAGCTCTCAAATCCAGGCAGGCTCCTTTTTTCACTGAAGCTTCGTCACTCTCTCTATGTAAATAAGAATTACACGTCAGACACTCACTCTGCAGGGTTTGGGGTAAGTTCTTGTTCAGTTCTGACACTTGGCAAATGTTTAAAAGCTTGAGAAGAATCTGAATGGGAAAATTGTTTTTTTGTAACTTCCTTTCACAAAGCCACTGTAGTCCACCTTCTTCCCACACACTGGTTGTGATGATGATTTCTTTTTTTTGTTGTTGTTTCTTTTGTTTTTTGTTGTTTGTTTGTTTGTTTGTTTTGGACCTTCCCAGGCTGACACTTTTTCTGTAAAATATTCTGTATTTTTCATGTGTAAAAAAAAAAAAAAGATTTTTTATGCCTGATATGTGATATGTTAGTCAGATGATGTTTTGCTAATGCAGTGAAAGTCTGGGGAGAGCTGAATGCAGTGAACAGTAGCCTGGAAAGTGTTTCTGTTGTTTATTTGTTTTGTTTTTTTCAACCTGTTCTTTTAGTTTTGAGTTAATACACTTCTTGCTTTAGTCAGCTGAGTTGTTAGCAAACCAAATTGTAGATGGTGTACACTGTTTACCCTGTGATTGTGTGCCTGACACTTTTTTTTTTTTTTTATTCATGTATTTTAACCCATTCAGAATGGATGACATGTTAGTCCTGTGTATCAAACCCTATTGACTGCATGGAGTATTTAAGGGTGAAGATTACCACTGTTTGTGATTCATCTTAGTCACTGTTTTCATGGGTTATTTTTTGGTTCTGTAACATTGTTATCAATGCAAAAATCGTTGTAAGGATTCCATCCTCGGTCCTAATGTAACACACTTGAAAAGTTTGATCCTTTAGATGGCCTTTAAATGATAATCATACGTAGATTTTTAAACTCCAATACCCACGCATTTCAGTTGAGGAAAGACTAGTGCAATATATTTTTCTATTGACTATCGATGTTCTTGCATTTAGGTGATATGTGTAGCCCAGCTGCTGAGGGGGTGGTGGGTGTTTGGTCAAATTTTAAAAGCTATAGTTATAAGGTGACCAAAGCAAATGTGAAGATAAGTATTCATGAGTGAATGAGATTTGTGATTAGTGCGCATTTTTAGAGAGTTACAGGTGTCCTGGTCTTGTGTGCTTTCCACCTTTGGACGAGCCGTCTTGTATAATGAAGTAGACTCAATACTTGTGCACGGTGCTTCTTTTTAATTGCAAGTTTTAAAATGCAGCTTATTTTATATGGCATTGTACTTCCAAGACTATCATATTGCCCCCCTCCCTGTTACTCTTTTATAACATGTCTTTGTTTTAAGATGTTTATTTTTGCTCTGTGGGTATGTTAGACCCCTGCCACCCCGCCCCAACACATGTAATAGTACTTCCCCTTAATTTGTAAAGAGGACAGTTTTTAAGTGTTTAGCGGCAGTGAATCCACATGGGAATAATGTCTTGGAAGGAGTTTACTCAGGCCTCAAGATGGGATACATTATTTGTGTACAGTCTCAACTAATAAATAAGTTGTCTTGAGCAAATAATAAAAATAAATTAATGAACCTGATTTATGCTTCAGTAATAGTATGTTGGGGTTGGTTGGTGGAAATCAGAAAACAAGCTAAAGCGTGATAAATACTGAATTGAATGAAACATACCTATAAACATAGTGTTGCCCTTTACCACTGGATGTCAAAATGGGTTGCTTAACCTGGCCAAAGGGCAGCAACCTAGATACAAATAAAACACAAATAATATTTGTTATATAATTATTATAATTTAATTAATTAATTAATTAATTACAAATTAACAATATTTACTCAAATAAACCAGTTTCACACAGACACAGAAATCTCACCAGGGCTTGACATGGTTAAGACAAACCACTGAAGTTCAAACTGATCCTTAGATTTAAGGGGACTTTGAATGTGGCATGGTTGTTGTTGGGGTGGTTTGAGTATTTCATAAACTGCTGATCTAGTTGGATTTTTCACACAACCATCTCCAGAGTGGCGTGCTTATGCCCATGCTACTCTGAGCACAACCAGACTTGTCTGATCGCAGAAACGAAGCAGGTAACCAGGTCTGGCCTGGTTAGTACTTCGAAGGGAGACCGCCTTGGAATACCAGGGGCTGTAAGCTATGGGTTATATATTTTTTATTCAGATTTTATCTATCTATCTATCTATCTATCTATCTATCTATCTATCTATCTATCTATCTATCTATCTATCTATCGATATCGATATCGATCGACAGGAATGCTGTTTTTTCTCCCCCAGCTGTTAAAACACAACAGCAGAGGGAGCAAAGAGCCTGTTTATAATCCCACCACCCTGTCACGGCAATTACCGTCAAGCCTGGTCATGTGACTGACGGACTCCTCTGGCGAGTTGTTCCCATCTCCCACAGTCATGGCGGTGTCGGGGAGTCGCGGAGATGGAGTAAACAACACGACTACTACATCTTGATTTTTTAAAATTCCCCCTCATCCCTTCCTCTGAGCTTCATGGTGGATCTTAGCTGCTGTCATTTGAGATTTCACAAACATCCCGCAGGCTGCTGTGCTTCCAACGATGGCCGACCGCGGCGTTGATCTGTCGGCTCTGCCTAAAGAGGTCAGGGACCAGCTGGCGGAGTTGGATCTAGAGCTATCCGAAGGTAGGGTTGCATACAGCGGCGATAAGTAGGTGGCGGTGGTGGTGGGAAAGCTGCGGCTCGCTCAAGTTAATAGAGAGGGCTGCGTGAGCTTGTTTGTGTGCAGTCATCCACAGTCTGCTTTCCCGTGTCAGCTGGAGGAGAGTCGGTGCTGCTGCAGTGCATCGGGACACGACTGCAAGAATTTATAAAAAACAAACTGACCTCCTTTTCCAGCTGTTGTTTCTCCATCAGTCATCCTCGTGTGTATGGCATACTCTTAGCATGATCGCCTTAATATTTGGGATTTTTATTTTGTTTTTGTTTTTTTAGCTTCCCCTTCTCTATATTCTTAATGAACCAACATCTATACCACGCAATGTTTACAGAGCACATACACTCCGGTCTAATGAAATGGGTCAAGGCCCTGTGTGTGAAGAATTTGTGGACACTGGCTGATCCGTTGGGCTCTTTCAACGCTCTGAACCCTGAACTGCTGCACAAATAAAATAGATTTTGTGCATTTATTTATTTTTATAAGAATGGCTGTAAGAAAAGGGAATATGGAGCTGACTGTTATGCAAGTCTCCTCCTCACACTGTGAATCACTGTGCAGCAACTTGATTGGTGCTGTGCAGTTCTCAGGTGCCTGGGGGTGGATGAGTAATGTTGTGTTTCACATGGAGAGCCGAGCAGGAGGAAGCATGGGCCACTAATGATGCCTCAGTCTCTGTTGCAGCGCAGTGTCGTGTAATTACCTGGAGATGCCCTGCCCATGTGGAAGGACAGGTAAAACTTCACATGGCACGAGAGAGAAAAAAAGGCTCAGCAAAAGTGTTGTGATTTTTTTTTTCACATGTTGAAAAGGTGACACCTCTTGGGTCGGACCCCCCCGCCTTTTTTTTTTTGGTTTAGAGTTAGGTTATAGAAACTGCAAAATAAAAAAAAACAGCACCATTCCTAATAGACTAGACTCACAGAGCGTGACTGCAGCCTGTTCAGACCTGAGCTAGTGCTGGGAAAGAGTTGTGTCTTTAATTATAGGCTCCAGCAGTGTGATAATGAGAGTGAATAATTGAGGATGTTCACTGTATGTTCATCTCATTGAACGTGGCTGAGAGGCAGCGAATGAAAAATAACCGAATTGATGTGTACAATGGCGTGCTGTAATGGCACATTCATAACTGCTGTTCTTATCATCCTGCACTTTTCCTAAATAACTTTAACCATTTCACGCACAGTGGTCACTACAGTGGACAACTATTCAAAGGCCGTTTTCTTGTATTTGTGTCAGTGTTGATGTATACTTGCACATAAACCACTACATTAGACACTGATCATACCCTGCCACCCCTGGTTATGTATGTTGTCCACCTAAATGGGCATGTAAAAAACTCCTTGAACATTACATGTTTTAAAAAAAATGAAGTTCAAAAATCTTTTTTTTCATGCCTAAAGAGGAATAAAAATACTTCAGAAAAAAATCCTGATTGAAGGTTGTCATAATTCATGCATGAATTGGGAAAAGAAAAAGGAAAAAAAATTTGTTTATGAATGAATTGGGTGACCGCAGTTTCAGATCAGTTGTGGGTTGGTGTTTGAGCACTGTGGCATGATTGCAAAATGTAAGTGCCACTGAGCCCAAAAGGCAGCAATTTGGTTGTGAAACTCTTTGTTTTAAGAGTCTGAGAGTTTTTAAGTCAAATCTTCTGTAAAAGAACCTATCATGTAGTTTGAAAATGTCTTAGTTTGTGAAAGAAATACATATCGTGGGGTGGCTGTAGCACAGGTGGTAGAGTAGGTCAGCTTCTAACTGGAAGGTTGGTAGTTTGATCCCAGGCTCCCCCAGTTTGCATGCCAAATATCCTTGGGCAATGCTCTCCGATGCATCCATCGGAGTTTGAATGTGTATCAATGTTAGTTAGTTAGCACTTAACAGCTTAGAAAAAAGTGCTTGTGTTATTGGGTGAATAAATTAGTTGTATAAAGCGCTTTGAGTGCTCAGATTGAGTAGAAAAGCGCTATATAAGAACCAGTCCGTTTACCATATCGTTTTTTCCAGTGTAAATATAGTTGGTTGAGTGTCTGGCGCATCAGTTTTTGCAGGTCTTATTATTAAAATAAAAAATAAAAGGTTTATTCATAAACATTTAGGACTTTTTTTTTTAAATAAATGAAGGCTTTTTAATGCCAGGTGTGTACCACTACCTTCAAACATGCTCCAGAATATGTCAGTCTTTAGTTTCAGAAACAGACGTCTCTTAGATCCTCAGTCCTTCATTGAATAATCTGCTTGGAGCCAGATTGTGCTGGTTTGTGAAGGATCCTGTTGTCTTCAGCATGGAGTAGCCTTCCTTCCTTAGAAGAAAAACCAGAGTTTTAGAGGAAAGTTCTTCTGTAACCCACAGAAGCTGTTGCTCCGTACACTTGACCAGCCAGTTTAACCAGTTAACACCGTGGGCCATTGGGCCACAGGAGGGAATTTGCGAAAAATGGTTCTCTGTGCGCCTTCTTAGATATTTATGATGAATGATTTCTTTTTAGTATATTTTAATTTTATAATAGGAGAAAACAAATATGCTTTTCTTTAAAAGTCTATCAGGTTTCAAAGTACTTGTTATTTACTCGAGTCTTAGTTGATTTCAAGTCATGTGATTTCAGCTGGTTTTAGGTGTTTTTGCTTTGTTATGACCTTGCAAATGGCTCCTTCTTCGTTCTTGTCAAATGGTCTGCCTGGAGCAGCTGTTGCTGGTCTTTTGGTGCAGCAAGCAGTAATTTTTGAGCATAGGGGCGTACTGTGGTCAGAGTTACCTGCGAGAGTGTTTTAGTGAGATTGTGAGGTAAGTTGACACCACTTGTCCCTCATCTGGGGGACTGAGCCTCGGAGGGTGAGTGCATCGTTTGTAACTTTAGATCAGACATGATTCTCTTGTTAATGAAAAGGCTCGCTGCTGCACAGATGTCCTGTTTCTGTATCTGCAACTTCTAGTGAGATAAAGTGCCCTCGCCGTCTGCTCAGAATAAACACGATGGGACAAGGCGAACAGCAGCTGGACCCCCAATGAGTCTGAAGCTTTCTCATGGCTATCTTATACATGGTAACAATTCCACTCATTGTTGTCCACAGAGATGGGACTCCCCTAGGAACAAACAGAGGAAAATGTGGATCAGCGGTTTTTTTTTTTGACAGACATAGTTGTGGGCTGCAGTGTGGGTATTTATTCGTCTGTATTTGTCTGTGTGTGTGTGTCTGTGTGAGAGAGAGAGGGAGAGAAAGGGCACAGCTCCGCCTACTTTAACCTCTTTGACTGTATGGACACAAAGAAAACCTTTGAACTGGAATTTGGAGCCTCTGAACCACAACTGTTTTCTGCATTTGGGATTCATAGTATCAGCAGCTTCTGTCTTCAGAGTATGTTAGTAAGTGAAAGTAAAAGAGGGAAAGTGAAAAACGACCCCACAGTTTGTCAAAAAATGTCGAGTATCCTGTTTAGTTATTCTTCAGTCAGACAATTATTGATTTGAACTAAACACCGTTGTTGTGGGATCGCAGCAGCTGTGACACCACTACGTTGTCAGATCACACCTGCCCTCCAGCTATGACTTTCACACACCTGCCAAGCTTTTTCATTTAATTGAATCCAATGCTGAAAATGATAGCAGTTATGCTATCATGGCTAGCAAGTGGTTTATGTTTATGTACCAAAAGGAAATGCATCATGTGGGAAAAAACACTGGTATAAGGCCATACTGTGGGAAGGGCCCATAGCCCCCTTGGCCCTACTTCCGGCACTTGATTCAGTATTTATGGGATGGCACTGATCCGTCTTCGAACTCTGGCTTCATTTTGAGCACAACTCAGCTCTAGTAAAATTTAATGATAGCATCTTGTACAGTTGTGCCACTATCGTGATGACAAATCTGGCCACTTTGAGCCTGTGGACCCTATCTACACCTTTGTAATAGTTTGCACCTTTTGCAAAGGTGCATTCTTCGAGGATCATGAATATACATCTACATTTTTATGACAGTTTATCCAACAGTGGGTGAGACATTTGACTGTCAGACTTCATTTTCTGCCCTCAAAGCTATGCTACTATGCTAAAAACAAAACAAAAACAGCATTTTGCTGTTAGTGTTGAACCTTGGATATGATTTTGGTGCTCGTCATGATAATATATGCCATCCGGGCTATGATTTTCTGCATGGATGTATTTGACTAAATGCATCACAAGTCCAGTAAGATTGTAGTTATGTGTTTTAGTTCACGTAGTATTTTTTTCTCATATTTTTACAAGCTTCCCAGTCCCTGTTGCAAATGGGAGGCTGTTGAGTGAACGTGTGTATTTTCTAATGAACAGCATCCATCCCGCTGTCTGCCTGCAATGCTGCTACAGAGGGGATGCAGGTTTTCATGTCGGCAGCCCGTTACAAACTGAAAGAGAGGGAGAGAAATGAGAGATTATAGCCTTGCCTGCGTCTCTCAATCTAGGTCACAGAGCATCAGGGGGCAACAAGCCTGGCTCATTTAGCCTGTGAGTCACAGTGGGCCAGGACTGCTGCGGGGGATCTCTCCTCCTTTCCCACCCATCCACTCTGACTCTACAAATGACTTCTCTGTCTTCCTCTGTCCCCCTTTTGCTTTATTATTTCACGAAAATAAATGAGATGCTGTCCTGTGTGTCAGATTAAAAAAAAAAAATCATACTGAAGTAGTTCTGCTGGCATTTCATGCAGTGAAGAGTGTTAAGAGCAGAGGTAGGATGTATGTTGAAGTGACTCAATGGGCTGTTTTTAATAAGAAAGGAGCATGTGACCTAATGCAGTAAGAGTTTGTCATTATGGCAGACTGTATATAAAAGATGGACATGTACGTTTTTTGAAGTTGTCTTGGCTGTTGTATTGTTTTGCGTCTTTATTTTTAAATTGGACATGATCACATTCATTTGGTGTTGTCTGCTAGTGCTAGCTAGGCTGATTTACTCTGATTTGTGATGGGATGCTAACTTTGGTCAGCAACAGCAAATCTAACCTCTTAGGGTGTCTTTTAGTGCAACCAAACCCTGAACATGATCAGTCAGCACCCACGTAAAAGCAGCCACACCCTTAATATCACATAACGTTAACCTTATAGTATAATTGAGTGAAGTTAACCCTTTGTACCTGTTGTTAAAATTACCTCTACCGAACCCTTTTTTTAAAACTAGGCTTTAAAAATGTGTGTATTCGTGTTACAGAGCTTACAGCTCTATTTATTTGTGGCTGGTGTGCATACAACATTGACTGAGACAGGAAGGAAGCTGATTTAGCCTCTTTTTAAAAGCTCATTAACTGTTGCAGAGAAGCTGCTCTTTGATCTTCTCTGTCCCAGGCCACAGGCTTGATCCTACACCATGAAAGATGAAGTCTTCTGCCGCTTGTCTCACAGCAGGATCCAGTTTGGTTTGTTTTAATTTGTGGATCATGGTTATCGTGTAAAACTTTGCATGTCCACTTTCTCTTTGAGCGCAAACACACTGTTACTAAAAACCCTATGCTGCTTTGTGTAATAAAGAAACTGAATTATTTAGATGACACTCGAGCGCACCCCTCCAGCTGGGTAACTGAATCGTCTCGCTTTCAAGTTCACAGTGAACCACAGGTGGGTCTTTAGCCTCCTTTGGCTTTAAAGTTGTGCTTCCCAACACCTTCTGGTAATTAAAGCCAAACTTCCTCTGATCTGTTAGTTTCCATTCTCACGCCACTTTTTGCTAAAAATAGCACAAGTCAAAGAAATGCCAGAGTGAGGGTGACAGCGTTGGAAAGAGAGAGAGTGGTTACATCGATATGCTGTTTGCTGAATTATTAAAAAGTGGCAAATATAAGTGGCAGTCTGACTCGGCCTCACAAGCTTCAGACCAGGCAGAGCACGTAATCCAAGTTTCTTTCTAGATTACGTTACTTTCATTTTCACACCGAGCACACCGACCCATGGTTCCTCATGGGTCGGTGTGCTGTAGGTTTTAGATCTCAACCTGGGTCAACACACATGAATCAAATGATTAGTTCATTCAGGCCACTGGAGAACTTCAAGACATGTTGAGGAGGTAATTTAGTCATTTAAATCGGCTGTATTGGATCAGGGACACATCTGAATCCTGAAGGACACTTCCCCATCCCTGATTTAATGTGTCACCAGACGCCCTCCTATTAAACCCTGCGAGATTATCGTCGTAGATTTGTATGCCACGTTCCCTCGTACTAAACCACACAGTGGTATGGACACAGGGGGACCCCCCCCCCCCCACACACACACACACATTTTTCCTTTTGAAAATTTCCATAAAGCCTTTATCAGATTAAAACAGCCATATGTTGAAGCACATGCAGGAACTCAACTACACACTGAGCTAAGCTGTTAAAACCATTATACGGGAAACATGAGGCTTCTGCCACCAATGATAATGTGCTGTTGTAAATGTGGTGGAGAAATGCAGCTGAGTTGGATTTTCTTATAAATCATCAGTCCATCGAGGGCAATTAGCCGATTCCCATCAACCCGTGAAGTCGGGAAATGCACTATACACTTTAGCTTATTGTAGTTTCAACTATACAAATAAAAGCCCCTCATGGGTGTATGTATTCTACATTTTTTTTAAAGTAAGCATTAATTATATAGCTGTTTACCAGCCCTATTTCTACTTTCATCTCTTGCCATGGATACATGTGGACAGTTCCTCCATTAATCTTTTTATTTCAAGTTTTATTTGGTGGGACGAGTAAATGTTCTGCAGTCGCAAAAACAAGACATCTGATTGGATAACTATAACTGTGACGTCAAAGGAGGGGGCCTTGACAAAAATAAAAAAAACACTCAGACAACAAATAACCAAAGAGACAAAAAAAATGGTCCTTAAGCACAACTATTACCAATTAAAGCAAGTTATAGTAACTATAATAATAAGGAGAGGCCTAACAACATTTTAATGCTTTTCTAATTATTTCTAAGTCCATTTGTAAATGCTTAGCTGCACATTTTAATAGAAGGGAATGTAAACAAAGAAATGAAATCAAAAAGAAAATATTCTTAAATGAAGACATGGTGAAAATATTCTTTTCATCTCCGTTCATGGTATGAAATATGTGTGAGGTATTCTTTTTGAGTGCAGTTTTCCTTGATTAAACACAAGTGTTTGAAGTTTCTACTTGCTTCTGAGGGAAACCTCACACTGGTTAATGAGGAGTGCCCATCGTAGTTTTCATGTCTGGTTCTCTGGAGGTTCACGTTAAGCCAAGCTTTCCTGTCCTCCAAAATAAACTGTCTTGATGGAATGGATCTTTGGAAGTATCAAGCCCTCGCATTAAACATGGCTACTCTCATGTGTGTCGCTTAACACCAAAACACAATGTAAATGTGACTTTTCTACTTTGTCATTACTATGGATAAAAATTATATTTTTTAAGTGAGTTCCTTTGGTGCTCTTGTTGTACTTATACAACATGCAACATTTATTTTGAAAAAAAAAACAAAACAGTTTTTTATTGTGTTATTTTTAAATTGTGCTCATAAGGATCACATCACTTATTCACAAAACCTCTTGTTTCATCAAATTCTTACAGTTGATGTCTACATACTTGGATAGTGGCCACTCGTACACGTCTCGGCAAGAAAACTGTTTTGCGAAGAGTTTTCTTAGGAAATGCTAATAACAGTAAGAATCCGTTAAGCGGAGGCAGCCTGCTTTGCTGCACCGCCAGGCTGATTGTTCTGATCTCATTGACTAAACCACACATCCACTTAGCTGCTCCATTCACTGATCCTTAACCTTTATCGTTACACCATCTTTAAAACCTTACCACAAGTTTTTTATACTAGCTTTATGTCCTATTTTCATTTAAAGTTTTCCCTTGCTGTTCTAGAGTGTACAGGCTTGGTCATGAACCCTCACAGAGAGACGTTATATGTTACAGTCAGCTGTGCAAAAACACTTGATGTAATTTCACTTGACTGGAAAGGATTTGACTGTGACATCTGCTCACCAGGCAGTCCTGTGACGCCGATCTAAAAGTGTGTTGAACTTCACAGTA
>VUQR01015585.1:3636-18233 GCA_015108515.1 Hemichromis elongatus | reverse complement strand
GTATGAAATCATCTTCACATTATGCACCCCAGTCACTTGTTTCCTCTGATCCTGTACTTACTCTAAAGTCTTCTTACATGGTAAAATAATCTTTTCTCAACCTTTCTCGATGCTTCACTCATTTTCCCCCTTCAATTTTCCTGGAACTTTCTTCTGCGCAGGATTTCTAACAGGCCACAGTGCCCAACTTTGATGGAATATTACAACATTAAGTCCCCGATTATTACAGTAATGTACTTGATGTGTTCTCCCACTCAAGCACTTTAGATAAGAATAAGATAGGCCGTACATCAACTGAAAATTCGTACTTCAGTGATGTAGAGATAAACTTGCTTTTCAGTACTTTTACTGAGCTTATACTTCACTGACAATAAAATACAGAGAGAAGACTTCAAAAGATGGGCATGGCACAATAAGTTCTTTGGATTCCGACAAACTTTAACTCATATTTCATTGTGTTTCTGCCAGACACACAAAGGTGCATGACCCTGAATCAACAAGCACACCGAGCTAAGTTGGTCTCAGAGGAGCTTCCGCAGGGGCTGTACCACATACTCGGTTTCAGTGACTTTAAAGCCCTTGAGCTAAAGTAAACAGAACTGAACTGTGTACAGAATATGAAAAAAGGGAAATGTTTAGACCAGGGTTGCAAACTGTCACGCTTAAGACACCAGCTCTCAGGCTATGTCTCAGCTTCAAAGTCCCTCCTTTTATATGTTAACCAGCCTTTCTCTGCACACTGGACAAAGTCTGAGTATCAGGCTTTTTCCACATTTCAGCTCCAGTGTTTACACAATGAAGATACACAGAGCTTACCAAAATAACAAAACGCAATGTGTGTACACCAGTGGTTCTCAAACTGTGGGGCAGGCCCCAAACATAGAGCACAGACCTGCGGTGGATGGAGCAGAGGCAACTGGCTGAAAATTATAGGTGAAATAGTGTCACAGATAATTAAGGTTTTTGATTACCTCTTGTACTCTTATGTAGGTGTGCTGTCACAGAGATCCCTAACAAAATTTTATTTTGATTATTTATTTTGATTAATTGTATTTTGATTTTAATTATTGTTTAGTAACAAGAAAAAAACATTTTATTGCATCAGTCTCTTTAACTGATTTCACCAGTCATTTCTGCACAATGTAATTTTTAGTGCTGTCCTTTATAGAAATTATCATCATTAAATGAAGTAGTCATATTGTAAATGTAATTTTATTTTAACCAAAATATCCAAAAATTATTTAACAGCAAGTACTAAAATTATTAGTTCTGCAGTCAGTTGGGTAAAGTCTTTCGATTTTTGCGATTACCTGCTATGGCAGACGTTCACAGAGTCTCCCAGAGTGAAAGCACTACAATTAATTTTGTTAAAAGAGACAATTTTGTGAGTATTTTTACAGGCTGCCCGTAAACTCCAACCGTAAACTGTTGGAATTTGACAGTTTATTGTCACGCTGTTTTGGCTGCCTCCAACAATGCTGATTTAGACCTAGTATAAAGGACATTGTGCTCTAGAAACCTCGTTTTAACGATAACGTTCAGACATTTGCTTTAACGTCAAATGGTCTTGCCAACCTTATTCTGTTTTCTAATATGACTTCAGTATACTAACTTACACGGGAATAGTTGGGCAAAGAGTTTTTGAACAGTGATACATTTTTGTAATTTAGCATCTATATACCATCACAAAGAATTTCAAATAAACAATCAAGCTGTGACTGAAGTGCAAACTTTCAGTTAAAACTCAGTGGAATTATTCTCGGTAATGCATAAACATTTTAAAAATCAGCAACATTTTTATACAATCTCTAATTTTCACAAAAGTAGTTGGTCAATTGACTGAAAAACATGTTCATGGCCAGGTGAGACCTACTCTCTTGCTATTTCATTTCAGATTAAGCAATCTGGGGCCGATTTTAGGTGATGTACTTGTATTTGCAAGCTTTTCACGGGAATGCTCAGTGTGAATACAAAACTGAGTTCAATTCAGTTTTATTTATATACTGCAAAATCACAACAACGGTTGCCTCAAGGTGGTTTATATTTCAAGGTAAAGAACCTAGAATAAGAGAGAGAAACCACAAAAAAACAATGAAGACATAGAAAATTTAGAAGTGGCCAAATCGAAGAATGAAAGCACTGACAAGCTCAGCAACACTAGAAGGTCTTAAAGATCACTGGAGACATCTAAAATAGATAACAACAAATTCTATCCTTGGTTGAGAAAAACAAAAATTACTCAGATTACTCAAGTTAATAACCTTCTCAAGGAGGGTAACCATCATCAAAGTAAACGTAGAGGTTTACATTGAGAGCAAACTACTGGTTACACTCAAGAACGGGAAGGCCAGACTAGATTTTACCAGAAAACATCTAAAAGAGCCTGCACAGTTAGGAAATTAAATCTTTGGCCAGATGATCAGAGATTAAATTTTACCAGAATTCTAGAAAAAGAAAAATATAGAGAAGAAGAAAAACAGCTCATTAGCTTAAGTATCATCGCATCATCATCTGTCAAACATGATGGAGGCAATGTTGTGGCATGAGATGCCACTTTAAAGCCAGTGGTACTGAGTCTCGAGGTTTATTGGTGATTTCTCATTAAAGCAGTAGGATGAATTCTGAAGTGCACAAGGCTATCCTCGGGTCAGATCCGGTCAAACAAAGCAACCAGCTGTAAACCAGACTGTGCTGTTTTTTTATGATTTAGTAAAGCTCCCAGTTTCCACTCTTTGTGCTAAGCTAAGTTAAATGGCTGCTGATGTAACTTCATATTTACTCTACAAACAGAAGTGTGGCATCAATTCCTCATTAAGCATTCAGCAAGGAAGCAAATAAGTGTATTCCCCAAATACATTCTTTCAAAATATTAATTTCAGCAAATTGAAAGCAGCTGCTATTTATAATTCCACGCACTAGTTGCAATTATTTTGCTGCACTTGCTGCACGGCTTCAGTTGGCTCTGAATGTGTTCATTTAGTACTTCCTTTTGACAAACATTCCCCATCTGCAGATGAAGACAATTTGACAGAGAAAATTAGGAATAATTAAGCACTCAACTGTAGCACCGAAAAACAGTTTTAAAATGTCCAAGTTGACTCTGTTTTAGCTAATTTTAAAAAAATACTTTAAAGCTGTGACATTCTTTAAGCTACAGGCAACTGTTATTAACATAAATTAACATACAATTGTTAAATACAAGCCTTCATGAAGACTTGACATGGTCTAACTGGAAGACTTATATTTTAACTTGGAGTGCTAGTGAAGTACAATGGGAATTGCAATGTATTTCTTTGGGTTGTATTCGCACTAAGAGAATTATTTAAATGTCTAAAATTAAATTATTCTCACAGTAGAGTTTCTTAAACAACGTCCTTGTGTAAAAAGAAAAATGGAAAAAAGAAAGATGATTACAATTACACAAATCAATAAGGACTGCTTCCGAACTGTCAGACACCTGACAAAGGACTGGAAAATTATTCCACTGATATTATTTCTTGTGTCAAAAAAAAAAAACAACAACACTTGGATGGAAAAACTCTTCCGCTAAACACTGCCTTCATTAGTGGTCACAGAAGCTGATTTATGAATTACACATGACAAGGTTAGTAACCCTCATTTCCATGACTACCATTTCTATTGGAAGCGTTTGCCCTCGCTGACGAGTGAAGATCGAAATGTGTGCGAGTTTACAACCGAGTCGTTCATCTCAACGACACCTGTCAGAGCCCTACTGACCTACACCCATATAAAGGTCTAATGAACAAATTGGTAATGCCTCTGCCAAGGTCCTGTTGAATGCCCACCACTGACTGCATGACCCCTCGGGTCATGTGGCAAGCATCTCAGAACTGTAATCAAAGAAGTCCTTGCACTGCTGCACACCCGACTACATAAAAGCAGCTGCGAATGGCTGTAAAACTCAGTGAGAATGTCAGAGGCATGTCACGTTTCATACATATCATGTGTGTTGTCACAAATACTCCCACTTTTGTTTGTTCCTATCACAATGAAACGTTTGAGAGGTGAGGAAATTCTGTCATCTATTTCGGCCTAGTCGAAAAAGGTTCAGGGGACTGAGATGCCACTTTAAAGCTTTGAGTCAAAGTAATTTCAGAACAGTAATTTTCCCCTTTCTCAGCGAGCAGGTTACCTACACACCACTCTGTCAGCTTTCTGAAAAATCCTCGGCAGGGGATTGCCAGCTATAATGTGTGCATTAAACAGATCTATCACGGAGCCAGATCATTGGCTGCGACTGGCACTGGTGTCCAATAATACAGTCTGCTTTCTCCAATTTCAAATGACAGACAGGAAGATGGGAACAATAAACACATTTTACCTCCTCACACACTCTCACAGTGTCTCCCTCAGACCAATCCTTTCTCTTGTTATGGTTTGATCATGAGATCTTTCTCTCTCTCACTAAACACTGAAGGTTTTCAATTTAGCCAAGCTATGATTATGTTTCCTATTTTTATTATTATGAGAAGAAAAAAAATCCTAAGTGTTGATGGTCTGTTTTGTTCATTTATTGTATCGCTGCACTCTTGCTAACCTCACCACTGGGACTGATTTGCGTATGAATGTGTTTTTCTGGGGGTTTTGTTACAGCAGGGAAAGTATGAGCCTTCGGAAATGTGTCTGTGGAACATTTATATGTGTGCTTCTTCAACAAAATAATGAATTTGCACCAGGGAGGACAAAAGAATGGGCTCTTCCTTTCAGGTGAAAGGAGGCAGACTGTTAGAGACAGGTTGCTTGGAGAGCTGTGGGATTATTCCACTGTTTCATGTTGAACGTTATCATGGGCAGGCAGACTGATGTGAGCTAAAACTAGCAATGCAGCACAACACCTAACCAAGGTCAAGCACTTTCTCTCTGTCTCTCTGCCTGTCTCTGCAAGTCGTAGGGAGATTTGTTCGGGAAAAAGTGAGATGAAATGTCAAGAGCAGAGTGATTGCCTGGGAAAGGGAGATCCTAATTAACTCTCTCTGGTGGAGCTCTCCTGCTACCTCCCTCATGCCGCGTGTGCCTGTATGAATCTTTCATCTCCTCCTCCTTGCCTTGCCTCAGAGGACACGGCTCCACTTGCAAAGCCAGCCAAAGGACAGACGGATACAACGAATGCAAAGGTCAAAAAATAAACAGTGTGGCTATGAATGACAGACCCTCTCTCAGGGATGGATACAGACAGCAAACCTATCCCTGCAGCATGTCTACAAAGCGCAAGGAAGTAGCACAGAAGAAGTAGTAACATCAACTGGTGGCCTGTTATTGAAAAGGAGGATATTGATAATGGTGGCCTCTAAAGTCAATACCCAGATGATGTTGTTTTGAGTCCTTATTACCGTATAATTAATACCTTGCTAACACGAGGGAAGCACAATTGGAATAGATGCTGGTGAAATTATTTATATGTTAATGTTATATGTATGTTGTCTTTTGCTTTATCATATACTTAACTATATCCTCGGGTTTCCCGTTCTCCTATTTAATCAAACAAAGAAGTGTCTTAGCAAGTTTATTTTAGCTCTCACAGTCAATGGATATATACACCTTCATCTGTCTTCCACTGGTGCTGTTCATTGCATCGATACATCAATGTGGCTGTAAAGATTGGATGAAGCATGACCACCTATATATTTGGCAAATAAGTGGACTGACATATTCGCCGCAGACAAGCAGTCATTCCTACTGTATTCTTTCCAATTCACTTGGAGAGCAGATTTGTACTTTGCGGTGGAAGAAACACACAGATGTCTGTTTGACCCACACATAACACTAGTGAACTGCATAAATGTATACAGTTAATCCAGGATTAACTAATTTTCCAGCTGCCCTATTTTTCAGAAATATCAATGTGTGTACCAAAATAATTTCCAAAATAGTTTGAGTAACAACACTAATGCTAAAATTAAAATACACTTACTTATTGTATTGTAAAGTGATCTAATGATATATGTTAATGCAGCTAATTAATAAAAAGGAAATCAAGTGCTCATTGTTTGCTAGATCCTAAACTGATGATAAGGGAAAAATAAAAATGAAAATATTATTAGGAGAAGACATACGGCTTGCCTAGTCCTGCAGGAGAAGTCCCAGCTAGGACAGGCAGGAGAGAAGTGACTACAAGCTTCAGGCCAAAAGAACAGAGTTACTGACCTTCAAGTAAAAGTAAAGCCGTTACATCAGACTGAGCTGCCGGCTGTGTTGTCTTCAATTCTGGAAAAGGATGAGAACCTGGAGGTTTTGGAGCTGATGGAGGCGCACAGCACAGGTTTCTCTGGGGATGGATCATAAGCAGTCTCCTGCAGAGTTCGGAGATCAAAGCCAACCAATTATAACAGAACTTAAACCTCTGTATTCACACTGTGCACTGGATGACTATGACTTTATTACCTAGTTCCACCACTATGTCTATGTCTATACATTTTCCTCACAAACACAGAGGCTCATTTAAATATTCTCATTCAAATGCCTACAGTACAAAAAAAAGGCATTTGTCTAAATAATGATGTGGGTTAAAATCATTGACCTGTACTGATTGTGGGTGTAAATGCTAATCTTTTATTTATCTTCAGCTCTTGATGAATGTGATGAATAGGATGCTGTTTGGTCTATTCATCATATAAGGTCACTTGATTTCATTTATTTGGCAAAATGCTAATTCTACCCACATATTTCAAAAAGAGTTCTTCAAGCAGGCGTTGGACGAAAGCAATCATGTATTGAATAGATGGAGCCCTTCATTGCTCAGTATATTGAAGTGGACTGTGTCAATAAAGGTCAGGTGTTTCAGTGAAATGCACTCAGGTGCCAAGAAGTTATCCATCAAACAAGACACGGATGTGGCATGCATAGTTAATGAAGGCAGACCAGCCATCACATGTATCACGGAGATGTGTGTGTGCTGATGGATGGCAGCCCCTCTTAGTCCTGTAAAAAGCCTTGATACTAATAAAAATTGATATTATTGCAAAATAGACAACAAAAAAAAAGGAAAAAAAATATTTGTTAAACGGCATGATTATGTTTAATTTTCCTACTTTCATAAATTTGAAGTTTGACATACTGACCTGTTCTTCTTTTGCATGGATTGGCCACAAGCTAATATGAAGTAATTCCTCTAAAGCATGCAGAGATGAGTCATGATTACAGAGCTGATTTTTGACTGTGTGTTTTGTTTGGTTCACATTAAGACAAAATAAACAACAAAAATCCACTAAATTACTTCCCAGCTTGTGGTCTAAGGTAGCACTTGATTGAATGAGATGCCATCTGGAAAGCAAAGAGTTTTCCATTGATGTTTATCTGGGAGGATATTGGAACAGGAATGGCTTCGGTATTATTTGATTCTCTGACTGAGCTATGTTTTTTCTGTTATAGTAAAATTGCATTTCCTGCAACTGATTATTTTATCAAAAATTTGCTTTTTAAAATCGAACAATACATTGCATCGCGATGGATATCCATCAGATTCATAAAAAGATGAAGACATGCAGACATTCGTCGTATGTATTAAACAGTAAAAATACATTTTAATGCATTTCCCTATAGAGTTTGTGTCCATCAAACTGCTTGTCTACTAGAAGCTTCTTTGTTATTTCAACCTGCAATATGCACCTGCCTTTTTTTTTGATGCATTTCGCGCAAACATACTTGTTATTAACAGAAATCCTGTGGTTTCACACTTGTGGTGAAGACTGCTGTGTATGACACAGCCTTGAATAATGTTGGTTATTAAGTGACAGGAGCTAAATCCTCACACACTGGCTCGTGTTTCTGCAACTTCTATCTCTTCTGTCTGTTAGTTGTGTGAAAGATAAAAAAAAAAAAATTAAATAACGGATAAGCAGTAGCTGTACCAGAAGAGAAAATAAATCTGCATACTTAAAAAAAAAGAGAGAGAGAAAAAGAGAGGGATAGAATATGCTGTGCTCCCACTGTGTTTTATTAATAATTCATTGCAAGAGTCTGATCAACTGGCTCTTCCTCAGGCTTTTTTTTTTTCAGGTATTTTCAAATTTAATATTTTCTATAAAGAGCTCTCTAAACAGTGAAAATTTAATATAATATAGATGATAGGGTTGGTACTCATCAAGCACATTTGTGAACAACTGGCAATAACATCAGCCACTCCCTAAAAAATAAGAAAGAAGCACAAAGAAGTGTGCACATAAACAGAAGTAGATCAGGTGACCATACGGGAGAGATCTCTGTCGTGTCTCGGAGCCATTCATGAGAAGTTTGTGCAGTGCGATGGGGTATATTACCATGATAGATCAGGCTGCTGGGACCACAGGCGGTGTGCAATAGCATTAATATGGATGGTATGCGTCATGTGGTAGTATCCACATAAAGGCCACACATCTTCACACTACATTCTAAACATGCATATAGAAATGTGGTAAGCACACAACAACAGCACAATTAGGGTTACAGACTCACTTGGCAGTTTGCGAGAGCTCTCTTCTGTTTCACTTACTATTTCTTAACACCCATAGCTTATCAACACACTTTATGTATGACTAAAAAAATCTGACAGCCACTAAAACATTCACTTTTCTGTCACTGCTGCAACTTCTCACAAACACAGATAGACTCTACTCCTATGATAAACCTGCTAAGTTAAACCAAGTAACTCAGCTCAGTTTAACAGGTGCTATGAAACCTCTGAGTTCTTACTCTGAGTTCAGTTGAGTAAAGCTCTGTAGACTGTTAAATAATTGATTTTTTACCTTAATTACTTTTTTTGTCTTATCTTCCTCCTGCTCATTCTCGGCTTTCCAAGGCCAAAAGAATTCCAAGGAGGTTTTTGATTCTGCATCCTTGTGCTTCCTTGCAAACAAATTCACCTAGCAACCCCCAGCAACCACTTGCCAACCTGTTGCAGAACGCATACTTTTCCTTAGGTGGTTGCCATGTGGTTTAGGCCTGTGCAGCTAGGCTTGCTGTCCCCGATATCTGATTCAAATATCAGTTCAATAAGGAATTCTTGATAAAAAAGAATTCAATTAGGTTATTTGGCGATTAGGCTCCAATGGTCCATCACAGTAGTGATAGATATCAGTTCATGACCTCCTGAAGTCTACATGCTGATGGTGGGGATGAAGATAGATGCTTTGATGGAGCCTGAGTAACATGGGAGAGGCGTAGATGGGGAGGAGAATACATCTTCAAGTGGGATTGACAGATGAACAGGAGTGGAGGCTGATTGGCCTAAGGAAGTCGGAAAGAAAGATTATAGGACTACACCACTGATGTCGCCAGTGAGTGTGTCAGCATGGGAGTGTTGAAGTGTAAAGCATAGATTAGTTCAATTCAATTCAATTTTATGTATATAGCACCAAATCACAACAACAGTTTCCTCGGGGCGCAGTCAGAAGCAGAATATGTAACTCGTATCCCTGTGATTACATGTAAAATACTATGAAAGCACAGCAGTATGTGGACTTACAAACTATGCAATCTTTCTAAGCCACCCCATTAGCTTTCCAAGGAGCTGTGCTTTTCTTTCTGTAGTTGTTTAGAATTCTACAAAAGCAAAAATCTTACAAACCAAATTACAAGAAAAACTGAATAAAACATTACCTGAGCTAATCTTGTAGTGTCCTTTTCAGATAAGGGACTGAACATACTAGAAGAACTAAAAATGCAAACATCTTTTTTTTCCCTTTATCTACTCACACAGTCCACAGTTCTTTTATGCTTGAGAAAACAAATGCTGCTTTTATGCTTCAAAAAAGGGATCAATCTAGGCCAATCCTTACTGTGGTATGCCTTTAATTTGGGGGTTCCCAATTCTCTCAGTGTCTCTATTCATTTGTCTCAGTGAAATACCATCTCCAATTGGGACTAACTGCAGATGCAGTTATTCTGGCACTGTGCCTTACTCTTCATCATGCTGGTAGAGCCCAATTTAAATTAACTTGACTGCGGTATATTTGGCCTGTTGGTGGCTTTTAGATTAGAGAGCTGGACTGGTGAGAATGTTGCCAATTAGAATCCGCAGATCAGCTACACAAATTTAAGTAGAGAAAACAAACGCTCCCTCATTTGCCTCACATACTGTCATTAAAGTGTCCAAATTGAAGGGGGATAACCTTCCATGTTGCTTAAAACTAAGAGTCTAATTGCATTATTGCAAAGAGCTTAATTGCTTTTTGTCTCCACATCATCAATATGTGAAAAAATGGAAATATGCCCACCACTATTTTAATTTCAAGCTATTTAATGCCCTCAAAAGACAAAGGAAAGCAGCTTGTGCTGCTCAAAATTCAGTGATAAACTCCAGAAAGAAGAATATTCGTCATTGAACTCACACGATTCCTCTCCATCAACAATAGGGATCAAAACAGAAGGATCTAAAACTGCCCTGTATCCTCTTTTCTAAAACCTAGACCTGCTGGGTAAAACACAGGTTGTTAAAACCATTAAACACAGCCTGAACCAGTCCTGATTATCAGGATCTTTTTCAGACTAAAAGTAAGGATGATGATCCAAGTCCCACTCAGTCAACGATCTTTCGAAAACTGGGTCACTATGTTTGCACTAGCTGTGGTGTGCAGCGTCTACTGCTTAGTACGAGGTTTATTGAAGATTCGAAGTGTAGCTCTTGCTTAAAGACTTATCCTCTGTTGGTTATTCTCTGACCATGTTAAAAGAGAATTGAAAAAAATCTGTACCGTGGAAACGTATTTGGTCCTACAAGAGAAATGTGAATGATTCAAAACACAAAATCGAATGTTAGCACCAGTTTGTATCGATTGTGTATCGTGTCAGGTTTATTTTGTTTTAAAGGTACTTGCTGTATCGGTTGTTCCCTGCACCTTGGAGACTTTGTCACGGTTCGTCCTAGCTTGCTGTCGTAATGTAAAGCTGAACTGGTGGATCTCCATCAGAAACTTATGGGGATGAGTATATGCCTCCTTCATGGTAACAGGCTGTCTAAAACTATCTATCTTCATCGCCTTATCCATTTCAGTGTTCTGGGGTGGGAGTTTGAGCCTATCCCAGCTGTCATACAGCAAGACGCAGAATACACACTGCACACGTCACCAACACCCATATACTGTAAGTGAGGTGACAGTGTAAACATCTGCACCAAGGTGATGTTGTATACATTTAAACAACAAATTTGAGTTATTTTTTATTTTATTTTTTTTATTAATTTTATCATGCATTAAAATACATTTTTCAAAAAAAAAATTAAAAAAAATCAAGTGGATGTCAAGTCCAGTTTTGCAAGTCTAATTGTGGCTTCACATTGCACTATTGGAATCAGCAGTAGCTAATCGTGATGACAGTTTTACTGCCCGGAGCAAGGCCTGTAATCCCAGCGGAGCTACGGGGGAGACAACAAGGCTTCAGAGGTCGAGCAAAGTAAACATCTAAGTGAAGGAAATATAAATCATCTGTTGCAGCTATCATCATAGGGCATGTGAGGTCTTTGGACAATAAGATGAACAAATGCAGTTAGACGATTAAGACCCAAAAGGAAATATTTTAGTACAGTATTACTGTACACTCACGCTTCTTCAGGACTGTTCAGGAGAAACTGGATGTTAATACGAGCAGGAACAAAAGGTGTAAAGGGACTGTGGTATATACGATTGAAAAGCAATGTAATCTCAGCTACTATGATGGAACACGTCTGTGGCCTGAAAATAAACCCTATGGGGTCGTTTTGGGTCTAAGTATCAGGCATTTTTGTGCTCTCAATTTTTTATTTTTTTTTTAATAAATGAACTAACAATGAAGTCTAATGTGTCTTATCAACTTACTGTTACAATTAACTGCTTTTAAATGTATAAAAGAAATCTTAAAATTGACAAACTCTTAAAGAACAGCTTAAATTCTGGTTGTCATCTCCTCTATCATCTAAATTCTTGTTATTTTGTGTGATCTAAATTTTTACAGGGGTGAAAATATTTTGTACTACAAAATCTGATTTAAGAAACATCCAAATAACATTTAAATGCCCACAATAGACCCATTTTTTGTACCCTCATACCTATAACAGACCCCTGTGGTACCCTCATACATAATAGACCCCATTCTGTAATATAGCTATATCTCTATATTATTGTTAATATATATTTATAATATCTATACTATGGCTGAAGCACTTCTGGATGGATGCAAACTGCATTTCGTTGCCTGCACTGGTGACATGTGCAATGACAATAAAGTTGAATTCTATTCTATTCTAAGAATCATTAAAACTAAATTTAGAACAGTTCATCATTTTGTAATATTTTAATGAATAAATTAAGACTTTTTAAGGATATGCTGAATAACAGACATAACATCCAACATCCCACATCATACACATCATACTCCCACAACTCTGACTAAAATCGGAAGCACAGTTCAAAATAATTTTACAGGTTAATGAGGTGTATCTGTTCAACTCTTTATTTAGTCCTGTTAACACTCAGATCTTTACACAATGGATTATGATGAGCACCAGGTCACTGAGGTAAAAAACCTATCAATGTAAGACTACCTTAAGCAGTAATTATAACATCATTCATTGCTTTTTTTGTATGTCTTATGTTCACTTTAAAAATCAGGCCCGCTTTGCCTTATTGAATCCTTTTGCTATGCTGAATTTAGTCATTTTTGGAGATGCCAGTTCTTAACATAAAGTAAAGCATTTTGTAATGAAGCCACTATTCCCAAAAGCCTTAAACCTTCATTATGGCTCATACATAAGTCAACCGAATAACCTAATTTCTTTCTATATTGAGGTAACACGAGGCTTGATGGCTCCACTTCTGATACTGCTCTAAGCTCAGTAGCATTTGTTTTTTTTTGTCTGCCAAAAAAAGCTAATTTAACCTCAGTTAGAGTGACCAGATCCAGTCCCTCAGCAGTCTGACGCTAATGTTTAATGGCATCATAAAGTCTTGTCTGGCCTGACAGCTTTCCAGGGAAAGACAGTCAAGTAAACAGCCAAAAGTTAATGCTGGCCTGAAGCATCCTGGGTACACAGGCTTCATTAATGTAAGACCACCACTCTTCTAAGTGAAAGAAATGAGCCACTGGGTAGGACAGATGCCCAGCAGGGAAATGCTTTCTTCTATCTGTGCTTAATCCAGTTTGTGACTGAAATGGCTATAGGTTCAGAGCATTTCATGCCCAAAACATGAAGCCATTTGTGATGGCATCATTTTTATGCTCCTCACCTTTTGCCATCAACGTGGATAAGACAAATAATTATCAAGAATGGACAGAAGTTTCACTAGAAGTCTGTAGAGAAGCAAAGTGCTGTAGTCAGTCAGGATCTCACTTCTCGTGAAAAGTTGTTTTAAGGGGCCTAATAAGAAGCTTCTCAGAACTGCTGGGACTTGAAGAACCTTGTCTCTCCTTCACCAAAGCTTGGAAGACACACTTCACTCACTGTAAAACCAAGCACTCAGGTCGAGATTAAAGTAGGGAGGGAAGATGAGAAGGAACATAGTTGCAGATTCTTAACAGCACTCCCTGATGAAGGCAGACTACAGCAGCGATGGGAACAGAAGAACAACCTCGATTCAGCTACCAGTCTGCATTTCAATCTTATTTAACACACTGGAAATACCCTTTTCCCTCTTATTCTAACATTTTCTTTTATGTTAGCCACATACATCTGTAATAGTTCATTGCATCACACAGATAAGCATACTCATATTCATCTGAGGACAGTTCAGCCTCTGAGACACTTTTTTTTTTATCACAGCAAGCTTGTTCTTGGTTTTGCATTACTTTATTGTTCCCCTTACTTTTCCTTCAAAGAGCTTGTCCACTTGTACTCTAGTCAGTTATTTTCTGTAGTTTATTGAATGGCAATTCCAGACCCAGAGAAAATGTTTGAACTTGATGTTTTTTTTCAGTCAAAGATAGGTATATGGGAAAATAGTCCTTGATTGCTGCCACGGCCCCTTTCAGCATCACTGATTTGTTGACTTCTGAAGTTTCTGTAAAAGGGGAAAAAAATTGCCTTCTCCAATCTTACTTACTCGGGATTATGCTCGTTTGTGACTTTTTGTTGCAAATGAACATAATCACACTGACTGGGAACAGTGTGCAATGGTAAATGGACTAGAGATGTTCTTGGCGACTAATTTCAGAGTCCATTAAACAGGAGAAAAAATATAAAACTAACAGATTAGTGTAAAAGTAAGAAAACAATCAGAAAACAGTCAAAATTAAGAGCAATTAAATTGGGCTAGTTAAACCATTTTCCAACCAAATACTGTACGTACTCATTTTATATACATTTAAGAGCCAGGAATACATTCTTCAATAACCTAATTGTATTTGAAATGTTGCTAAAATATGTGGCACGTACACAAGACTACAGACTCAATGTATCAGCATTACATACCCTTCATTATATAGATGAAAAGTTGGAGAACTGTCCCAGTTTGTCTAATTTTTCGCCATAGGTTGGAATCCCCATAGAGTCTATGATACAATACCATCAGAAATTGTAATTCAAAAAATGAAACGATTTCAATTTTAAACATTTTGCCATATGCCAATTATTACAATACCATATACTTCAATACATTATTACCCCCCCCCCCCCCCTTTTTTTTTTTTTTTAA
>VUQR01015580.1:13503-33345 GCA_015108515.1 Hemichromis elongatus | reverse complement strand
CAAAAGGGCTCTATCCCCACCCACCACTCTTTCTGACCCTCTCCTTTGCACTCCCCTTTCCGAAGTGCCAGCACTCTGTTAAGGAGGCACCGCTGACTTCGCTGCGCACTGAAAGAAGCACTTGTTGTTCGAGATATCGTGAAGTTTCACGCTAAATTTCAAAGTTATTTGAGTCTCTCGAGTTAAATACGAATTACAGTCCGCATATTGATTCCCTGCAGCAATCCGTGGCTGCCCGGCGGCGTTTTTCTTAGTTCGGTGGCCTCGGTTAAATCCGTTTTCAGCCGTCGTGCCACCTTAAAACAAACACTACCCTCTTCAGGACGCCTCGCGATTTAACCGGGCTAATTTTCCAATTATGTTCAAACGCGCTTACCTTACAGGTAACAGCGTTCGTTAAGAAGAAATACGTTCTCAGTGTGACGGCCAAAGTAAGTGTGCCATCCCTCTTTAGCTTCAAGTATAAGGAATTTTGAATAAAAATATACATAGTATTTTATAAAGTACTATATACGGAAGCTAGCTTGATATAGCTCTATCCAAACCTTTCATGAACAGCTCATCTCAGCTCCCTTGAACTCATGTAACTGCACCAGTATTAAAAAAAAAAAAAGGTGGTTTCTGTAATTTGACATTTGTAACATAGCTACAGTAGTGATTCGGCCTTTATGAAACATTGTGCATTTATTAAGAAAGGTCGGTTTCGTAACCTAATCTTTCAAATGTGCCCATTGCACTTCAGTTTTATACAAACTGTTGCTGTTATTTACTGCACAAGAATTATTACTCAGCCACTTTCTGGAATAAAGGGTCTATTGTGAAATTTCCCTGCAGACCAGCTCCTGGGGAACATCTTCAGCCTGCTGCCTTTTATTTCACCGCCTGTAAAGCTTCATTATGTGTCTCAGAATAAGAATCTTTTTATTCTTAGAAGGGGCGAAAAAAAACAAAACATAATTTGAATCTTTGTGCAATTGAACAGTTCATGAAAAGCGCTCACAGTACCATGCAAGTGATGATGGTACTGTGCCTGTATTGTTCTGTCTTTTAAGACAGAAGCGAGAAAAAAATATAGTCTAGTCGTGCTCAAGAACAATAATGAAAAAAAGACTGGTGAGACGAGTCTGCAGTATTTTCACCATACTGGCTTCTTGCAGAAAATGTGAAAGCTCTGCACAGTGATTAATATCCAAAAAAGCGTAGAAAACAAGGTTTCATCTTGCTGTCAGCTGTGTGGCAGTGTGATTATGAAAACCAACTGTGAGGACTTTTCAGGTCAAGAATGCAGTCGCCTGTGGAAGAAAGAAAGGAAAGCGTGATGGTCAACATGTGTTTGGACTCAGAAAAAAAGGAGGGGAGGGTGTGGGGGTGGCAATTCAAAGCCAAGACTTAAGAAGTTCTTCAGCGCCTTCAGCATGACAATAATTTACAGATCAGATTGGACACCCCTCATTTTTATGAACCCTGATCCACACCACATGTGCCGTATCTGCCTTGTGACTCTCTACTTTTTCTCTCACTCTTAAACAGAAATGAAGCTTTGACCGAATAAATACATAACTGATGGGACTTTGAAAGCACTGCCTGCAGGCATAATGATCAAAATTAAATTAGATTTACCTTATCAGCTTACTAAAGGACCACAAAATGCATTAGTTGAAGAGTTACAGTGATCCAATTACTCACTGAAGGGCTTATTCCTCTTTTGTTGCAAGTCTGCCCTCTGCTGGATGCAGTAGGATTTCAATCCACAGCAATTTTGGAATGCTTAAACTCCATTTTTAGTTTCCTGTCATTTACTATAGATTTTACCTTCCAGAATATTTAAAGGATATACGGTCAGTGGTCCTAATTGTTGTCAAATTTCTGAGACTCGGCAGCAGCTGCGGATCCTCTCTTGACGCTTCAGACTCTCTGCATCGGTGTCTAAACTCGGGCCACCCTGAGAAGAATCAGCTGTCTGCTTGTTTAGGCTGACTGAGTGCTGAGGATGAGAACGGCTCTGAGCGGTGATGGCTGGCTCAGCTCTGTGCATTACTGTCCCGTCTCTCCCAGTGAGCTAGTCAGTTGGGGGATTTCTGTGGGATTCATCGGCTGATTTAAGATGTTTCATGTGAAATTACAAAGCCGCACGGCACTTTCCTCTCTCGTCTTTTCAAACACTCTTCATCTTCTCCTCTTCTGACTCTGTGGTGTAAACAAAACTGAAGCTGAAGAAAGTGTTTTGACTGTAATTAACGTTTTAAGGATTTGATGCTTTGGTGATTTTTGAACTGTAAGTCCGCCTCATTTTGGGTTTTTGGAAACGCTTGTGGCATTGTCAGACTAAATATTTACTCTGTTTTTTTTTCATAAATATAAACAAATAATAATTCATTTTCTCAGTTTATTTTGCATTTTTTTTATGCTGTCCAATTTTACACAACACAGATGTGCATTTTTGGGGGGATAAATATCAGTGTCATACGCATAATGTAATTCATGAAGACTGTATTCTTTATATCAACACTGATGCAGAAGAACAACTGTTGTTTATTTTTTACAGCTTAGTTTTCCCATCCACTGCCCCCCCCCTTCTGCAAGCATGCCATTGTTGATAAGAATTTGGCTTTAATTGACTTGGCTGGATAAATAAATAAATATGAAATACACAAGAGCACGGGTTACTAATAATACCCAAAGGGAACATTTGTGCACATGCACCACGCTTCCAGCCTCTGTGAATCGTCCCTTTGTTGGTACAGTGCTGACGTTATGTTTTAATGAAGAAAGGAGATGATGAGGAGGGGGAGCATTTACATTCATGGATCCCAGAAGAGTGCATCGCTGCAGCATATTATTACACAAAGCAATTAGGGGGCCCCTCGCCCCCCCCGAGATTATGATTTCCCCAGTACAAGGATGACTACTGACTCCAGCAGGCTCGCAGTATGCTGCATGTTTGCAATGATGTCACTGAACAAACCACAGTGGGAAACTCATGAAACGATCTGCAACGAATTATAAGTTGAGGGGACAGTTGGGGAAAAATACCAGCACCGAGGGTGGGATGATGGAGACTCCTTTGAGTCCTTTGAAAACATTATTTATGGACTGCTTGCCAAAACAAATGAGGTTTCATGATGAAGTTAAAGTGGCAATGTGGAAATAATGCGACAATGCCAAGGGGTCCTTCATAGAGGATTATGTCACATATTTTCAGGCCCCTCACTAATGCGATTTAAACATAGACTGTACATAAAAGACAGACAATCGGCAGCTGCCATCTTGGTGTTTTGAGTGAGGGGTAGGTCTGAGTAGCCCCAACATAAGAAACTGCTGACTTTCTTCATCTTCTTTATTTTTTACTCTAATAAGGACTATATTTTACAAAATAAACATCATTCTGTATTAAAACACATTTTAAATTGAGTAACTGAGATTATAAAGAAAATACTGATTTCATACAACAAGTAACATGCAAGGTCATTTTCTTGTAGACTTACAGTCTGACTTTTATTGTGAAACCAGGGGATAAAAGGTAATAAGAGCTATGTGGAAAGGTGGCTCACCTTCTGTAGGCTAATCTCTGTCTTTGGTGATATATGGGCAGCCTAATTCTCAAAATGCCACGGAGACACCGAGGATTCAGTGGAGATTTACACCAATATTTCACGAGGCAGAGGCTTTTGTGTTCTCTTTCCAAAGGTAGTGTAGGTGCCGGAACAGCTAACAAAAAAAAATAGTCTCTTAGATTGCAACAAATTTTATACAATCACTGGGGTCGATTTCTTCTCATGCATTAACCTGTTTTACATGGTTACTAGTGAGGTGTTAGTGTAATCTCTGGGCACTCCTGCCTGAAGTTCGTCTATGTTAACATTTTAAATAACACATCAAACACAAATTAGAGACTATGCCTGAAATCACTTCCTATTTACAATAAAGTGAGATACAATTGAGTCGCCTTGAAGCAACTGTTTTTGTAATTTGGCACTAAATAAATAAAATTAAAATTGAATTTAAATTAAACTCATCCTCTACCAATTTATCCAATAACAAGACTACACATTCACTGGTCACTTTATTATTCCACCTACTAGTACCAGGTTGCACCCACCTTTGCTTCCAGAACTGGCTTAATTCTTCATAGATTTAACCAGGTTGCTCAGAACCTTTGATGCACATTGGTATAGTAGAAGCAGGAAATTTGCCATAGCCAACTCTCACCCAAACCTCACTCAAAGGCGCACAGATCAACTACCTTCCCCTTTCTCATGCTCAAGTCAGCAGATTGTCTTGACCGTGTCTAAATAAAGAGTTGCTGCAGAAGTTGAGCAAGTTTACCCTAAAAACTTTATCCACTATACAGTGCCCCTAAAAATGAAGCAAAAAAGTAAGTGCTGCTATGCCGTAATGAAACAATAAATGCAGAAACAAACATTCACACTGTCCTAAACTACAAATACAGGGATCCTGTATAAGAAGGGCCAGAGTCGACTCCACCTGCTGAGGACACCGAGGTCCTTCGGAGTCTGCAGGACTCTGTTAAGGACATTCTATGACACTGTGGTAGCATCTGCCTTTTTCTATGCCGTGGCCTGCTGGAGGAACAGATGCAAGGACAGGGTCAGGAGCATGATTGACAAACTGGTACGGAGGTCTAGCTCTGCTGGGATGTCCTCTGGAGTCTGAGGAGGTGGTAGGTGAGAGGAAGATGTTAGTAAAGCTGACATCCATCATGAACAACCCACATCACCCTCTGCATGAGTCTGTAAGTCTGCTGAGCAGCTCCTTTAGTCAGAGACTGAAACACCCTCCCTGCAGGAAGGAGCGCTTTCGCAGATCATTCATCCCAACAGCCGTTAGACTCTATAACTCCTTGATGATGATGTCATGAGTCACTGGACATTGTGGACATTCACGGTCACACTTCATGCATAATGCACCTTTTATATGTGTGGACGTGTGCAGGTATATGTATACATATGTATATTTAGTGTGAACGGTGTGTGCTTGTACATGTCTATACTTATAGATAATTATAGAGATCTATTACTTACATAGTAATAATAGTAATAGAATAGTTAAATTTATCACTTGTATATTTCCATAACCCTCTATCCATAATCACATGCTGTGTATGCTACCATTGTATATCTTACTTATTTTGTATTTTTCTTCTGCTATCTGTACCTTCCTTGCTGTGGGATCAATAAAGTTTTTTCTTATCTTATCTCATCTTATCTCATCTAAATCTCAATTAACTGCTTATTATTACGTAAACTACTGAGTTACTGTTGCTACTATAACTGTACTACATGTGTGTGCCTAAAGTTGTCAATAGTTTTGGTCAGACAGTTACGATTACAGTAACAGTCGGCTTGTGGACAAACGACAGCATCAATCATATATTTTTAAAGGTGTTCTCCAGTTTTCAGACAGACTTTGAAGTCTTAATTATTCAGGGGGGACGGACTCATTCCTGACCGAGCCGCCTCCTTGGATTTGGCTGCAGGGTGAAAGTCGACTTTGAAGTGCAGACTAGACCAGAGGAGGCATTTCAATAGGCCACTAGTTCAATTGAGGGGTAAAGTTGCAGCCGTAAGGGTGGAGGCAGAAAATGAGAGAGGAAAAGGGGTGAGGGAGAAAAAAGAGAGGAGGGCTGTAGTCTTTTGAAATGAGGCACCTGTACATTCAAGGCTTGCAAGAACAGGTATGTTCCCAGGGGTTAGGGGCTTTGGAGAACTCAAAGTAATTTCAGTCAGCTTCAATGCTCATAATCTGTTCTGAGACATGGGGGGATAGAGAGGATATGATGTTGATACGCTCACACAGGCGGGAACATGTTCTTAAAGGACTACTGGATGGATGGAAGGAATCTCTCTCATATGTATACACACACATGCAAATGCCCACACACAGCAGCAAGCAGAGGGCTTATTCGGCCATGGAAATGTCTATTCTACTGATTGGAGTGTGAGCCATGTAGGGGAAAAAACACAACATTTTGGCATGCCTTTGTCTGAAACAAAATTGAAGCATAATAGAGAGAGGAGGGGGAAATGAAACAGTGACTGATCTCATCAATGATCACAAAGTAAAAGAGTGAGGGGTTTGGCGGATGGCGACGTGGCAGGAAAGTGGAAGAGAAAGCAAGACTTAGAAACAGGAGACAGATGAGAGTAGAGTGCATGTCCGTGGACACAAACATCATACTTAGGTAACTTCTTCCACTTTAGAAATATTAACAGTTGAACTGCATTGGGCAAGACTTCTCTTTGACGTTAACATTTGTTTGTTTTTTTTACTATGATTGTAAATTACAAATGGCTGTTTTTATTGTCCGTGTCAGAAAATATTGATCAAGAGAAGTTTAATTTTAAGAAGAAGTTTAGAAGTTTAATTCACATTGGTTCTTTAAATGCCCACCTAAAAGATGTAGTCCAGCACAATAAAAGATATTAAACAAAGACAATATAAAGTGTTAGTTATAATAGTTTGGCCTTTCTTATGAAGGTGTTATGAACTTATAAATGTGGGCTTTGGCAGATTTAGACAAGTCATTCTCCCTATTGCCCTTAGTTTATTGACTTTATGTTAAGCTGAGATAATTGGCAAAATTGTCAACTTATTTTACAGTTAATGCAAATAATTAACACAATGATGCAATTTGTAAAAACATTGATCAAAACAGTTTCCATTTCAGAAGACTGTCTTATACCACATCTGCTCGCAGTGACTGCTGGCTTTCTGTGTTTGTATAAGTAGTTGGGAGCCTGTTGGTAGGAAGGGTTCTTTGTTTTTTTTATTTGGAGTGGGGGTTTAATACAGAAACCTCCCACAGTGACTTACATCACAAAGCATTAAATGAACTGTTTGCAGTGACAACATTCCCAAAGTGTTAAAGTGATAATAAATTAAAAAAAAAAAATCAACTAATGCATCCAAACTGGGTAAAGTTTGTGGACTTACACAAATCTTTTTGTAATATCTTTTGTATAATTAACTGCTTTGTTTGTTCTTAGATATTTTAAATGTATTTATTAGCAGAGCAGCATCATTAACTGACATCCCGCTGAGGAGTAAACCTGAAAAGATTTAGTTCGAAGCTGCCAAATTGCAGATACCGAATTACCAACTTTGAGTCAGTCTGTCTCATCTTCATTCACCTCCCCTATCCCCATCTCCTCACTCTTCTTCCTTATTAAGGCCCTTTCACTCCCTCAGATGGTTCAACAAATCCCCCAAAACTCCCATTTCATTGCTCTCTTGTTGCTAATGACTACAGGCATCGCCAAATCCCAAACATCTAAATCCCCAAATGAAAAGCTGTTCTGCACATCACTCATTCTGGTTTGAAAGGAGGGATCTTGCGTGAGAGGACATGCTGACATAGTACAACACTTTGCCGCATGTGCCACCCAGTGGTTGGGTGGCAGTAGAGATGTAAGGATCGTGGTTGGAGTGAGGGATGACTGGAGAACTGGTCGGGGAGAGAAATGTGGTTTACCATGACTCAAAACAGATCATCTTCCCTCCTGGGTCTCTTTGATGTCTGTGAGACTTATTTTGTTTTCTGCTGATTTTGTGGTAATGGGTACTCACGCACATATGCTCACAGACTGACACACATACAGGATCCAGTGAAAGGAGACATCAAAGGGACTTCAGCTCAGACTAGTAGCTGGTAAAACACAAATTTAATTTTGCTTGAAAATCAGAGCTTTGTGTGAAGCAGAAGGAAATTTAGTTATTATCTGACGCTGTTGAAATCATTACATCTTAAATGGATTTTCAGCTCACATGTAGGTCAAACCTCAGAAGTCTATTTTATCTTTAAATGCGTTTCAACTGCAAAGGTTGTATTTAAAAGTTGACCTTTGACCTCGGAATCAGCACTTGACAAAATAATGGCAACACATGCAACAGCTGCGTAGCTTTCAATTGCATTACATGGTCCTCAAATGCCGTTTGACTAGCAGGGCGTGCAGAGTGCTGAGATTATCTTGCTACCAGGAATAATTCAGTGCAAACAGAAGTTTGTTTACTAAACAAATGACCTAAAAATACTATAACCAGCAAAATTGTTTAAAATCTACCACATGACCACAGGAATCTTTTGCTTTAGAGGTATTTCAGAGGCTCTTCTTATTGATAAATGTAAGGCAACCCTGCACAGTAGCGGAGTGGTTAGCACTGTCACCTCAAACCGAGAATGTCCCTGGTTTCCCTTTCTGTGGTGCATTTGTATGCCCTCCCTGTGCCTGTGTGGATTTTGTGGTTATAAATTGGGCAGGGATGTGAAGTAGATATAGTGTACTGAACAAAGCCCTCCAAGAATGGACAGTTAAATGTGAATTTTCAGTCTAAAATGCTTTAAGTGATCAGTATGGCTATAAACGTCAGCCCATTTCCATTACTCTGCACCAGTGAGGATTTAGCAGCTGTGGCGACCCCTAAAGGGGGAACCACCAAGAAGAAGAATGAGGATTTAGGCACTAAAATTAATCTGATTTTTTAATACAAACATAATTTCTCAGCTTTTACCTTATGTCCTATCTCCAGTATTGTTTTATTTGCATACATAAACAAATATGTACATTTTGTGTTATATACATATATGTATTGTTTTGCAAATTAAGCATGCCTTTTTGCATAATCTGGTCAGCTGTGCCATTAGTTTCAAGCCACCCGGTTTTAGTGAAGTTACAGCTTGAGATGTGGTGGTTTTGGACTTTTCCTGATAAATAAATAACTGAATCATCTCTCCAGCTCATAAAGGGTATTTATTGTCTTACCTTGGGAGTATAATAGTCTCCTATGTGGATCGTGTCAGTAAAGAAACACTAAGTGGCATTCAGGTCAGTTTCCCTTACATAGGTAAGGTAATACTGTGTTAGGGACAGAAATGCAAGAATTCCCTATTATAAAGTTCTTCTAATAGGGTTTGGGTAGAGTCAGCCATCTGTAGCGACAGGTTTTGGGTGTGAGGAGAAAGAAGCACAGATAGATGACAAATAACAAGAGAGAGAGTCGTTTAGATTACTTACAGTAGTGGCATATGAACACACGGAGAGTGAAACAGAGAAGAGGTCATTGCATCATGGGAGCTCCCCCGGTAACCTGGATCTGTAGCAGGGATGGTTTAAGATCACCTGATCCAAATCAAATAATAATCGTTTTCAAAAAGGAAAGTCTGAACCCTAATCTTAAATGTAAAGAGGCTGTCTTTCCCCTAACTCCATGCTTGGAGCTGATTTTACAGGAAAGGAAACTTGTGCCTAAAGATTCTAGTTCCCATTGTATTTTTGGAAACTCTCGGAGCAGTTCGAGAGCAAATTGCTCAGTTGGTATAATATAACATGTGATCTCTATTGTGATGGGGATGGGGATAATAAAAGCAAGGCAGTCATACAGAGTCTAGGGTTTGTTAGTACTCTATCTGCAACATTTTGGATCAACTGACGATTTTTTGAGCAAGCTTTCAGAAAATAAGAATAAGGTATTACAATATCCCGTCCTAGAAGTAACAAATCCACTGGAAAATAGTTGTAATACACGCAGAACTGGGGTAAGAACAGCTTAACTGTTTCGCATGGAGATTCGACACAGGTATTTTTTTTAAATCTCTTATGAGGAATTGAATTGAACTGGTTTGTCTCTTTCCTCTGGTTGAATCAACCACCAGAGACAAAAAAGAAATGGGATTATAAAATAAAGATTTAGCTACTTTCAAACGTTTTTTTCCCCACCTTCCATTGAAAATAGCTAAACTCAAAATGCGTTGTGATCTACTGTTACAAACACCAGGGGGCAGTAGCACACATGACTTGTCAATGAGCAGGCTTCAGCCGGGGCAGTAGTAGTAGTGTGACAAGTTATATAAAAAATAAATATTACAACTTAAAAACAGTGACACTGTAGGATGTGTGCAACACACATATCTGACTAGGCACAGAGGAAGTCAGTCATGACCAATGGCGTTTAATGCAAGATCAAGACTGATTTCATCATGTTGAGGGCAGACGTCTTCCTTCTTGCTTCTGTGTTGCATCATAGTGGAGCCAATCAATTAGATCTGTCCAAGTACAGACTGACTCATGCATGTTAGTGCTGCATGTACACATGCTGCACTAACATAAGGAATTATACATAAGGAATGTCTAATATATTTTCCTTCTCATTATAATTTACTTTATGTGGCAACCTAATTTCCTTTTCTATAGTTTATGCCTCTTTGGTGAAGTAAGTCAGCACACTGATGTCAGTTTAATTGTAAAACAGTCTTTAGAGGACTTAAGATACTTCACTTGACACATAAGTTGTCAGAAAGTTGATTTTAACCACAACTAAAAAACGATTTAATCTTGTTCTTAAACATAATAACAGCTGAAGTGGCTGCACTGCAACAGAGCACTATAACTACATTTATTACTGCCTCCAAAAGGGGTGTTTTCAGGTTATCATGAGGTTCCTGCAGGATCGTCTTCTTCTGTATCTAAACATTACTGTGTTGTTACTGGCAAATAGTGTTGTTGTTTGCGTCTGTCTGGCAGTACAATGAGAGCAGAGTAAATGTGGCTCATCAAACAAAAAGAGCGCTATGTCAGCCTCTGTAACAACAAAGCATGGCTTATCTGAGCGAACAACGTGCTCCCAGAGACTCTAAGACAATTATGGAGCAACAAGGTTACATGCTGGATTTAGGAAAAACAATAGAAGATGTATTCAGTATGACTGTTTCCTGTGATATCTCCTAATTCTTCACTGCTAAAAAAAAGCCAACTTGTGATGCGTCAAAGAGAAACATGGCTTCTTTGAACCAAATGTGAGGCCATGTGTGTACTGCTCAAAACTGGCAGTGTACCTCTAGTCTTAACTGTCACATATGCAAAGTGTTATAAGCCTTATCTGTAGACAGGCCAGCAAATAGGTACAAGAACTCAGTAGAACCACCTGCTAGTAACTTTACTGTCTCAAAGAGCTGAGTGAGCTGCTGGATGATGTGTTTGTGCATTATTAGTGTAGAAGCTGAATAACCCCCCAGTGAGTCAACAGTTCCGCATTAGCAGAGTTGCAAAAGCTTTCTCGCCAACACAGACCTAAGTGTTGTGAAAAGTTGAAGTTAAAATAACACCTCGATGTAAAAAGATATGAAAAAATGCATGCTAAATAAATATTTAGCATCCTATTTGTTTAGGAAGAGAAAAGAACAGGAGAAAAAAACACAGAGGAAGAGGAGACGAGAGCAAGAGGTGGAGGGTGTGGGAAACCTCCAGGCCAGACAAACACCCTGGTGGGTGTGGACAGGGAGCTGGATGTGCAGTGGGAAGGAGGTATTTGCCAGCCCCCCCCACCCACCTCCCTCTGCAGCTGGCTGTGGTCCCAGGGTGTAAGCCCACTCACCCGTATTGTTCACCTCGGTTTTGCCCCGTACCACCAACATTTACAAGAGCGGCCGCCCTGATGAGCACACACGGGTGTTGCTGTTTACTCTGCATGCTTAGCCTTCACTGTAGAGACCAGGCCTTTCCTGGAAAAGAAAAACAACTCATGCTATGTCGATAACAGTCTCTAATTAAACACTGTTATCAATTGAATCATGAGTGCTGACACATGCTTTAATCTAGTAATATTGTTTTAAGTTAAGATTATAATGAAGAAAAAAAGCTGTGGAGTGATAGAACTGGTGCAAATGACAGCAAACGAAGCCACAAGCAGTAGTTATTTAGAGCTGGCGTGTGCATTTCTTTGTTTTGTCTTCAAAGTCAGCAATACAGATCGCCAGACTTTCTAAAGAAAATGTTTATTTTATTTTAAAAGCCACACCTAGCCATCAATTCTAAGTTATAAAATTATTTCAGCATTGATCAATCCTAGTTATTTTTGGAAGCCTGGTGACCCACCCTGGTGCTAAATTCACGTTCATGGAAACACACAAAATATTTAACTGCACACTTAGATGAGATGTAGGTGGCATAAAACTTAATTACTTTAATTACCTCTTTACTAGCATAAAAGTTACATAACCAGTATCAAATCCATGGGTAGGTTATAAAAGGAAGAACATATTTGCATCACTTTAAACTTATTAATTCAGTAGTATTTCAAATCAAGCTTATTCGTTTTTATTTTCTTTCTTTGTTCTTTAAAGAGATTTTGGCCAAGTGAAGAGCACAGAGGCAAACATACAAGTCGCGGGTGGTTGACGTACCACAGTGTACCCAAACAGAATAGTAAGCATGTCCTCCTTTGGCACAACAGTGTGGATACAATCAGGCTGCACCTTTAATCTAAACGGCCTGATTATATCTTGCATCACAGTTACAGTATGTCTCCATCTGGAAGAAATAGATGTGATTCATTCACCCCGAGAGGCTTTTTGATGCTTCTGGGATTCTTTCATTTTAAACTGCGGTTTCGTGGATCCGCCCACCTTAATCACAGACTCCGACACTGAACTCTGGGGAGGATCCCCACTTCTGAGTTTGCGAGTCTATCACTGTTTGCCTTTGTGTGTGTGTTTAAGTACTGGCTGAGCCGAGTCTAGCGACAAGGCGGACTATACATAGGTTTAACTCTGCACACGGTCCCTCTCCGGGCCTCCAAGGAAGATTATCTGAGTCCTGGTTGTGTAAGCAATGATTTAAAGCAGCCAGTAATGTCAGTCAGTTAGACTTGCGTTAACACTTAGAATATAGTTTCTCGACACTTTAAGCCCAAACGTCTGTCAGCAGATTCAAACAATTCTTCTTCTTTCCAATGAGGATTAATTTCTCTCAGAGAAATAAAGTAGGTCAGGCTATAATGCAACTTCAACACAGTCCCACAATAAAAGTTGAGGAAATGAACACGTTGCAAAAACTAACATCAAATATGTTGTAAACACAGTTTTAAAAA
Organism: Hemichromis elongatus; assembly: GCA_015108515.1. Classification (NCBI taxonomy): domain Eukaryota; kingdom Metazoa; phylum Chordata; class Actinopteri; order Cichliformes; family Cichlidae; genus Hemichromis; species Hemichromis elongatus. The sequence goes on along the minus strand of VUQR01015580.1, from coordinate 20,463 downwards.
ATCACATGACATATTTCCACCTACTGTGAATGAGCAAAAGAGTAACAAAATCAGGAAATGCTACCAGTTCTAAGCATTGACAAGTTTAGCATCAGCAGTTGAACGGTTAATAGTCAATCACACCCAAAGCAACTGCATCACATGCATAGTGGGGTCATTTGTGTGTAATAAAGCATTATTTAAGGAAAGCTTGTTTAATGAGCAATAAGACAGACAAAAGAAAGTTGGGGAAGCAAAACTTGTGTATGAAGTGCACTGAGGGAGGGTGTGTTTTATTGCTAATGGTTTTCACTTCTTATTTGTAAGGAGGAAGAATGTGTTTGGTGTAACGTTATAGCCTTGCTGCTCGCAGTGCTGCCTTCTTATGCTAATACAATGTAAATGCAGACTCCGGGTGACGGTGTGCTGACGTATAGATCCTACTATTGTTACTCTAACAGTGAACTCTCAGGTAGTGACACATTAAAGCGAGGTTCAATAAATCACGCTTTTGTTCATATCAGAGAGTGCTTTTGTTTGGCTCATTACTCCTGCTTGAAACTTTATGGATCTCAGAAATACATCCACAAGTTCTGTGATGTAACTTGAACCCTGAAATAATCACATCTCATAAAAAATGAGGATTTAGTAAATTATAATGCTTTTTTTTGTTTGTTTTTTTGTTTTGCCTGTCCCGTTTGGCTCTTTAGCCATCAGAATTGTTGTCTGAAGCTCAAGACAGATGCCTAGCGGTTATACCTTACCAAGTGGATCATCATGGCCTTGCCATATATTGATCCATTTGATTGACATTTATTTTAATTATTTTTTTTTTTTATTTTCAGTTGTTACAGTCGGGACAGACATGACTGAGCGATAGGTCAGTGAGAAGGAAAGAATGAAAGAAAAACCGAGGGGAGAAGAGAAAATCATCTGGATCACCTGTCGAGAGAAAAAAACAGAATAGAAAGCAAGCAAGAAAAAGCAACATAATAGATACAACATCATCACAATAGACTAGCTAACAGTAAATAACAGATACTAAATATTAAATGTTATTGTGCAGCACGCAAGATTGACGGCACACTATGTGGTTTGAAGTAGCAGCTGTGAACACCCGTGTGTACACACCTGTGTGGATCAGCAAGCCTGTATTCAAAAGGTTTCTCCATGTAACAATGTGCTAGGGAGTGTGGGGAGCCATAGCCCTGTCCCCCAGGGCATGAAGCAGGTATGGAGGAGATCTAGGCCCCAGATATCCGGAGGCCCCAGAGTACGAGAACCTAAGAAGGATCACCAAAGGGGCAACTGTGCCACCCTCCTGGGAAGAGCTGAGGAGAGCCCCAGATCGGGGGTCACCCAGCAGCCACGAAGCAGAAGCCAGAGGGGGTTGCAGTGGCGTGCCCGCGGGCTCTGCCGGCAGCCAGCTGTGCCAGAGAGGACCGAGCTCCAGGCCCAGAGGCCTGAGGGGCCCCCACCCCCCAGAAGGGGTCCAGCTGGGCCACAGGCGCTAGGTCCCGCCAAGCGGTCACCAGGAGTAAGCCGGTACATACATCAGCACCCAGCCCCAGACATCAAGAACCAAAAATGCACTGACGTCTGAGGGCATCGGTCACTGGAAGGGAGTGTGGTGAGGGGAGATAGGCCTCTATATCTTGGAGAGCGTGTGATGTTCCCAAAGAGGCGAAGTCTAAGACCCGGCCTGACATGTAGACACAGACGTACAGGCACACACTGACACAAACGTGCTTTCCCATATGCACATAAACAAATACTCAGCACTCACCCGACGTAGATACAGACACATATAAACACTGTACACACAATCACACTCCCCAAACGTACTCTGTACCCCAGGTCCAGGTACCCTCGCCCCCAGAGGGGCAAACCACACCTAGACCCAGGAGATGTAACCCTTTTCCCTGTGGTGGAGACAAGCAGATCGCCCCCGTCAGTAGCTGGGAGGCCCCCGCATTCCAGACCCCAGTCGGACGGCCAACACCTCCTCGCAGCCCCCCAGGCCCGACGGCTAACAGAGAATAGGGGTGAGTGAAGACCCCAATAAATTATAATACATTACAAAATATATCCAGACTTCACAATTCTGACATATATATTTAATCAATAGACAAACCCTGCCTAGTTTTCCCATTTTAAACAATGTACAGAGCTAGTCCAGTGACCTAATAAAAAATCAAACAAAACAGGGCGATTTTACTGGGTTATTGTGTGAATGGTTTATCACTGATTTGAAGCAGTTGTTTTTAATGACTGAGAGGTTACATAAGAATTCAGAACTCTCTTCAAGCCCCCTTTTCCTGCATTCTTGAAGTACACTTTACATTCTTTTCAACCACTTGGTCAGCAGAGACCTTCAAATTTTAGGACTCTTTAATCTCCTTGTCTCAAATTGTGTTTTTTTAGTGTTAATTGTTTGTGCTTGCACTGCGTTGTTACACCCACGTAAGCAAATCATGTATTAAGAGGATTTTCATTAGGTACTTACCACACTCTGTTGTGTAGTCTCAATCTGTGGTGAGATTCACTGGGACATTCTGCTGTGAAATGCAGGGAAATACTGCAGACTGAAGGCATGATTTGCATTTAAAATGCTCAGCAGGACAATTTCAAGCGGCATTTGAATGTTAACTGACACGCTAGACATTTTCTTACACTTACTGATGACAGATATGCACCGAGGACAGAATGTAGTGAGAGTAAAGCATGACACACAGTAAGGAAACTCACTTAGCAGAGTTATTAAACCTCTCTTCCTCTCCAACATTAACTTGACAGCTACATGCTGCAAATATAGAATGCTGTTTCACTGATAGCAAATGCGACACTTGTATATAACTGTGATGGGACATCCCCAAGTCAGAAATAACAGTTTCATTCTAGAGCTAAAGGCTAGTGCATAATATGAACTGCTGTCTTACTGCCTACTTTCTTGACATAAAGAAACTTACATTTGGGGAATTTAGAGGCACACTCACACATTTTTTTCCTGTTTGCTTTGACCTGTTATCTGCATCTGGAAATACAGCACGTCCTGTTTTTAAATCCTGTTTCCTTTCTTCAATTAATCATACACCGAGGCTCTCACTTTCTCACATGCTGATTCTGTAGCGCCTGTAAAGCTTCGCAAACAGGCCACTGTTTGCTCTAGCTGTTGCAGTTACTGCTGAGGTGACAAACTGTAGGGGCAAAGGGCTACAAGCTGTAAACAACAATGGTGGCCAGCTACTGCAAAAAAATGTGAATTCCTGCTTGAGGAAAAATAGACGTTTGAGGAAGAGTGCGTACTTGTGAAGTCGATTGATGTTTTTTCTCTTTCTGACTGTGGCCTGTTTACTTTTGGGTGGCAGCTTCATTTGAAACCGTGCGTGAGTGTTTGTTGGCACTAAGCCATCTCATAAATGTTACTGTGGTTGAACGCAGTCTAGGTTATAAGCTACGCCTGATCCTTTAAATTATTATCTTTCACTCCTGCCTCACCCTTTAACACAACTCACCTCTTGTTTTGTTCTGTATGAACAACATTGTTGTGGTGAGTTATCGCTTGTTACGTGTTAAAAATAACTTTTTGTGTTATCCAGTCCAGGAAAAAGGAAATGTGCATTTAAGGGAAGGCCTCGTAAAGCTTGTTGTTTCATTAGAATCCTAAAAAAAGAGAAAAGAATGATAATAATGATGATGATAATAATGTGGACTTGTTAAAACAAATCCCATGCAAGCAGGCAAAAAGAAGAGGCTGAAAACTCCGACGTTATGTGATGCCAATGCTTGACTGGAAATTACAGAGAACTCGATTTTACTTTGCAAACAGAGTGAAACACTTTAAGTGCAAAATTACATCAGCATTGCGACCAATCGCAGGCCCCAGGCTGATTGCGTCAGAGCAGCTGAAACCCTATCAGGTGCCACCACGATAGTAGAAAAGATCGCAGACACAACCCATTTTCTTCAGGCATTTGAGAATTGTCGGGGATCAGGTCAACAGGGAAACCTGAAGGTTTCTACTGACTTAAACACGGACACCCGGTAATTTCTGATTTCAGACAGCAACACAACAGGATACATCAACATGGTGGTTGTAGCAGCTGGGGCTGGAGGAGCCCACAAAGTCCTTCTCATATCAGGGAAGCAATCCGGCTCACAGACGGCCCTCAGCCGGCCCATCTCTGTCGTTTTACCGTCAACGGCCAGCCAAGTGTCGTCGGATTCAGACTCCAACACTTCTGCAGGGCCGCCGGTGCGAAAAAGACAGAGACTCACACATTTGAGTCCCGAAGAGAAAGCGCTTCGCAGGTTTGTTAAAAAAATAAAACCTTATCTATAATTATATCTGTGTGTAATTACTTATTTCTAAAGCGTAAATGAGCCCATTGTTCCAGGAGTAAATACAGAGACGCACCCAAAATATCGATCCACTAGCAAGACAGTTGGTGCTTTGTTTACGGTTTAGTTCAAATGCCAAGAGAATATAAATAGTTTCAATGTTGTGTGGACTAGCGGTGGAAATGGGTTATCTAAGCACCCTAAAACTGTCATGTGAAGCAGTTAAATATCGTAAACCTTATCGTATCTGTACTTTAAGCTAGCTCGTCAAACTGCGAGGCATTTAAATGTTGGTGGACCCGCCCGGCTCTGCTGTTACAGAGCAGGACATTGATATCCTGCTTTGCCTGCGTGGCAGGAACATGGCCGGTGATTGCGCAGTACTGTGAACTCAAAGTCATGTCAGAGGGCTTAGTCAGCATCGTGGAAACTAATTTTCCCCACTCCTTCCCCCCACTCCTTCCTTCTTTTTTTTTTTCCAGGAAACTCAAGAACAGAGTGGCAGCCCAGACAGCCAGAGACAGAAAAAAGGCAAAAATGGGGGAGCTGGAGCAACAAGTCCTGGAGTTGGAGCTGGAGGTATACACTATTATATATTATAGCCATGCCATTAATTTGTAATTGCATCAAATATATGATGTAGTAGTATTGGGAAATGCAAATCTTTTCCTCGTTTGTGCCATTTCATGTGATACTTCATGCGTTAGTTCTTGAAACTCTTGCCAGTTTCATTCACAGACATCTGTTTCCTCCTCCTGCAGAATCAGAAACTTCACATTGAAAACAGGCTGCTTTGGGAAAAAACAAATGGCCTTCTCACAGAAAATGAGGAACTGAGACAAAGACTTGGGTTGGACACTCTCGACTCAAAAGAGAAGGTAAAAAAAAATGGAGAGCCGAGAGGGGAAGTTGATTTGCAGGGATTGGGAAATTGTATTAATTCTTTGAAATCTTTTTTTTTTTTCCCTCTCAAAGGTTCAGGTTATGTTGTCCACCGGGAATGAAACAGATTTGGGGATCGGGTCTTCTGAGTCCGCAGCACTCAGGCTATGTGTGCCTCCGCAGCAGGTGCAGGCCCAGCAGTCCCTAAATCTGAAGACTTCCCAATGGATACAGATAGTCCTGACTCTTCAGACAATGAGGTGAGTTCCTGCCAAAGTGTGGGTTGAAAGATTTCCTCCAAAGCTCTGCAACAATGCCAGAACAAATACTGACAACCTCCTTCTTTCTCCTCCTAGTCTGATTTGCTACTGGGCATTCTGGACATCCTTGACCCAGAGCTATTTCTCAAGTCTTGCGAACCAGACTGCCAGGAGCCGCAGGTCCTGCTGCTCGGAGAGAGTGAGCCAGTACCTGCCACCCCATCTCCAACTATGGGGCCCACATCAGTTAAGCTGGAGACCCTTAATGAACTGATTCACTTTGACCACATCTACACAAAGCCCGTGGAGGAGGTGAGCAGTGGGCAGCACACTGACTTGGAGAGCGGCACAAATGAGGAGAATGATGAGGTGGCCTTCCCCATTACTGAGGTCGTGGTAGAGGAGGAGGCCGTCTGCGTCAAAGACGAACCACAGGAAGTGGTCATCCCTGCATGTAATAGTCAGAGTCAGGCGGTTGACCTTTTCTCTGGACCCTCCTCTCCTGCCCTCAGCAGCCTGGAGAAAGAAGCCTGCCTGGCAGACACCTACAGCGACTCCGGATATGAAGGTTCCCCTTCCCCTTTCAGCGACATGTCCTCTCCCCTGTGCGCGGAGAGCTCCTGGGATGACATGTTTGCTAATGAACTATTCCCCCAGCTTATCAGCGTCTGAACCAACCCTTCTGCCCAATAAGACGGATGTATTTTGATAATGTATATACACACATAAGAGTTAATGTGTAGCCTAATAAATTACAGAAGAACCCTATTTCTCACTAACAGAACATCTGAACAGGCTAATATTGAGTCTCCTTTTATTACAGCCGGTCTGTACCACTGATGCAGCATTGATTTGTGATAGATGGAGTTTATATTAGCATGACCCTAATTCTACAGATGATTTAATATTTCGTTAAATCGTTCACCTGTAGGTGAATCCATTATTTCTGTAAAAAAAATAAAATTTTTAAAGAGGGAAATGGAACCAATCATTTAAATATAAGTTATTTATCTGTTCTGCTTTGGAGTCGTATGTATGCTTGTTTAAAGTCTTCTTCTAATTTTTGTCTGCTCTCCTTGTAGTGTAACTGCCGCATTAAAAAAAACTTTTTGCATCGCATCATGTCTCTGTATTCTACTTTTATGAAACTTCTGCAGCATGCTAATTCTCATAGTTTCTTATTTTCCACCCCCTGTGCTGGGGACAATTAAACTTTTAGCCTTTCATCAAATTATCTCTATACTTTATTAGACACTGTGCAGATAAGACAATAATTCATTAGTCAAATGTCATATTTGAAGAGCTGATGGCAGTCAACATGAGGAAATCTAACTCATGCATACTTGGCTTCTATGATTTCTACATGAAATTTTACAGTTCCTACATTAGGTTTACAAATAATCATTGTAATGTGTAAGATGTATGGTAAATACATTTCCTTTTTACATATATATATATATATATATATATATATATATATATATATATATAAAACACA
>VUQR01015577.1:5135-16917 GCA_015108515.1 Hemichromis elongatus | reverse complement strand
TCACCGGGGCCGCCCGGTATGTTTTTTGTTTATTTCTTTTAAATGCATCAATATATTTCCAAGAGATCAGTAAGTATTGTTAGATGGAATAACGCTTCAGTAAAGCTGTACCAGTGTTTACAGCCCTCCTGTTACTGTACTCTCTGACTCATGCAGCCCCACCCACACTCCTGCAATAAAGAGAGACATAAATAGCTTGAAAGAAAGCTATTAATGTTAAAACTGCATGTGTGGCAACAGGAAGGTAAATCTAAAAGTAAATCGCTGGTCACCTTGTGTGACATTTGTGTTTTAAGAGTTAATTTCGATCCAAACACACCCAATAAAATGCCACAATAAAAGGACTAAGCAATCAATACGAGCGGTACATGAAAAGTCCTGTGTTTTGCGAGGTGAAATTACTAACAGAGTCTGGTGGAGTGTAATGATTACACTTCCTTGTTGGCAAGAGTTGTTTGAAGGTAGTGGGGCCCATTTAGCTGTACATGGCATTATTTACTGTGGTTTCTATTCTGACTGTGGGTTAGAAGGTCTTGCAGTCCTTCTTTAAATGAGCTACACTATTTCAATGCCTGTTACACAACATTTAACAATAAAAAACTACACCTCTAGAGACACCAAATCATCCCACCTACATGAAATTCAGTTTTATTTACATAGCACCAACAACAACAGTGGTCCAGAGGTGATAAATGTATGGTGTTAAAATATGAGACAAAACTTTAATGACCAAGGGACAGACCCCCAGTAGAACCAGGCTCAAAGCTGAGGAGCTATCTTCCATGAATGGTTAGGAGGTAACGGAAAAGAAAACAACAAAAAGGAGAGCATAGAGATATGGGGACAAAACGCAAACTTTGGAAGAGAGAAGACAAAGGTTAATGACATGCAATAGTGCCATGTAAACAAGAGTACTCTGGGACCCAAGTGTAGCCAAAGCAAAATCTTTCTTGACATTTAAAAACGAGGAGGGTTGTATCAAAGACTGAACAATGTGATTTGTGCCTCTCTGAAACACTGTTTACTCTGAAAACTCCCCCAAGTCTTTAAAATACAAGGTTATACAAGGGTTACGACCTGCATTAAAGAAAGCATTCAAAGCAAATAAACTAAAATTCCTGGAAAGATGTTGGAATGTGTTGGCAGTATTTTCATGCTTTCTCCCATAATAGAGTATTAGGGCAGCATTAAGGAAAAAAAAATCATTCTGAGAATAAAGTTGAAATTTAGAGATCAAACTCGAAATACTATTAAAAATAAAATCAAAACGTGACATTTTACTTCTTAAGATACTACTAAAACGGCACCACGCTAACTCACCCAAATTAAAGGCCCAGTTTAGATAAATGGGTAGTGGGATTCAAGGGTTTTGTAGTGGGATTTGGACTCAGGTAAGGTCTCTGATCCAATCAATCATGCATTAAACATTCAAATTACAACGTAGAGCATTAAACTGGGTGAAAACCTGTTTGTCAAATTGTATTTGGGATAATAACAAATGGGGTCCCACCAGGATCATCACTGTAACAACAGTGATGATCCTGGTACTCACCTCAGATATCAGTTATGACAATAGTCTTCTCTCTGAGTGCATTGCAGAGATCCCGATGCAGTCAGAGAACAGTAAATTTCAAACATGGCAGCATTCACTAAGAAGGTAGCTGTTGATTGTTTTAAAATCCATTGTGGTGATGTAGAAAGGCAAAATTTAAAAGGAAACAAGGTTATTCAAAAACAGGAAACTCATTCAGTAACTGGCAAAGCACCAAGCACTTGTTGTGCACTTGTTACTTAGTTGGTTTTAAATAAGGGAGACAGTTTCAAAACCAGTGAGATCCCTTTGTAAATAAGCAGTTAGTGAAGAGGATGCTTATTGAGAAAATGCTTCAGCATGTCATTTATATCCACTCCAACTTCCCATCACCAAATGACAAAGCTAGAAACATGAGGGTAAACAGAGAAGCACATAAAAAGAATTTCCTCTGGAACAGAGACAGAATTCAAAGTTGTATTTCTGACGTGACCATAAATGTGGTAAATGAGTGTCAATGTGGATCTGTGTCTACTGGATGCAGGCACATTTTATGATGTGTAAGTATACATATCCATTCAAACACTTTCCATTAAGCATTCACTGCCCACAATGACTCTTTCAATAGCTCAGGTAAGAAATTCTATTGCCGCGAGGAACCTTAATAATGAAATCATTGTGTATTATTTTCAGATGTAACTTACATTATTCAACAACAGGGTCAGTTTGGACCAATTAAACTGAAGGTTTCTGGGTCTGCCAGTCTCATCAGGGGAACAGAATATTATCATACCTGACCTAAAACGTGTAGACTTGATAGATGGTGGAGCCTATAAATGAGAAACCAATTAAACATATAAAGCCAGCCCACTGTAAAAACAAAAAAAAAAAACATGGCAACAAGAGGCAAGAAAATGTTCAAACTAGCCATTTTATTAGGCGGTCAGGAGATGAGTATTCTGAATTCATTAGAAAATAAATTTAAAATGATCACAATCAACTTCATTACTAATCTGATTAAATAGGAAATGTAGCCAGTGCAGGGCTCCAAAGCTGGACTGGAGTTTGAAAATTAAACTCATTTATTTTATTTCTGTAGACACAGATTAAATGTACTTTTTAAAATAGAAAAATTTATCAGTTTCATTTGATGCATTTCTGGATGTTCTCTTAATATCTCACTACTTTCACTTTCCATGTATTAATACAAATTTCACTCTCTCCAGTTGCTGTTTCACCTTTTTTTTACCCACTGTGTGAAGCACAAAGACTCTCCAGCAAAGAAACAACTATAAGCGCAGGTTGTTGTTGGTTAAAACTTGAGGCTATGTTCCTGCTGATTTCAATGCTCTGACTCTAACTAAGACTACACATCCATGAACACACAAAGAAAGTACATGCACACACCTCTGGTACCAAACAGCTACAAAATGTATGGACACATGGGGTCACACTAAGGTGTGGAGACCCCTGTAATTTTCCTACATGTTGTGTTCCCCTCACAAAGCACACTGTATATCGACAACGTATTAACGCTCAGAGCTGCATGATCCATAATTAGATATAAAGTGATACAGCTGAAGCAGTGGGATATTTGTTTACTGTGCCACATCAAAGAGAACGGCTGAGATAGTCGCATCCTTTGTTGATCAGCAGATAAAAGATTTACTTTAGCATTTAATGATTAATATGCAAATGTGCTACTATAAAAATTAAAATTTCAACGTGCAATGTTTTTAAATGTAGGCCAGACTGTATCCCTTATCTGGCATGCAATGGTAAGAAAAAAAAGGCTATTATTTGAAATGTTTATATTAAATGATATTATTATAATATATTATATCTTACTCAAACGTTGCTTTCCTTACTTCCAACCATCACATCTGTCCAGTTTTTGCATCTGTCCAGGGACAGCCACAAGAGATGCAGTGAGAACATGCAAACACCACACAGAAAGGCCCCAGTCAGTCCAACAGATGTCTCAAGTTTTGTGTTTTGTTCTTCTTCTTTTTCTTCTTTTTTAAAAATTCTCTTCTGGGAACCGTTTGTTTCACTCAGCTCTTCAGTTATTTCAGATATGACCAAAGCAGTGCTGTCACTGATCTTGCCTCAGACTTTAATTGCACTGAACAAATGAACAATCTAGAAGCTCCGTCTCACCAAATATTTAAGAGTTGATATATTTAATTTGTCACAAATCCAGGACATTCATGTTCTAGGTTAGAGCCACATAGAACTTTTTTCTATCTCTATTTCCATGACTTATGGATATCATGGATCACTTTGAGATTTCGCATTGCTAAGTTAGGCAAGTTAAGATAAAACACTAGATGAGTCTCTTAAAGCTGGCTTGCTTTCACATTTGCTCCTGTGTGTGATAAGTGATTAGACTGTTGTCTTTTCAGAGATGGTCATAAGTGTAATTTGGCCTAAAAGTGCGTAATAAGTTCAAATGACCCATAGTAAACCTACCAAAACCTCCAGTGTGACCTTAGAAACACTCACAGGTTGACTGTGTCTTAATTTTAGTCTTATTTTTAATCAATCAATCTGTCATCTCTGATTACCCTAGAGAAATAAGTCACAGCAATTTAAATGCCATAGTCATTACAATTGGGTTTAAATGTCATTGTTTATTCATACATATGGATCAGTAATATCATTTCTAGTTCTCTTCATAAGAGTGCAGCAATTCCCATTGCTGATGAAATGAACTACAGCTCAACTGTGACCAGTTTTTGGAGCCAATTTCCCTGCCCATAGGAGTGAGCGTGAGCATCGTAAACGTATACCTCTACTGTCGACTGTTCTTGATTTGCTAGGAGAGTATCCCCACTTCTCATCCAATCCTTGTCGGAGTAGACTTCAGTGGCTTCCAGCTCTGAGCAATACAAGCAGTCTAAGAAATGGATGGATAGCTGGATCTCTTCAATATATCTTCTCACTGTGCAATCTGCCTTCCAGTGTGATGTCACACCTCAGCAGTGTTCAAAGAAAGCTTTTTCAAATTCAGAGTCAATCAGGGAGAAAATGGAAATCTCACTGGGCTGTATTATTTATACAGAGAGCCCTGCTTTCTTCATGCTGTGATCAGCATTTTGCCCTGATTATGCACGCACACATGCTAAGACAAAGAAACATATTTTGTATGGATATGATGTCAGATATATAGCAGACAGGATATCCTGGCGCCCTTTTATTTTTCTGTTTCTCTAAAATATTATTGCTTGCCTGTGAGCAGTCCAAGACCAACTCATCACCTTCTCTGCCATTGTTTTAGACTTCAAAATTGATTATTCAGTAAAAATAAAAAAAAATACAGATGGAAAAACAAAGAAATGAGAAATGTGTTGCTGTCAGTAATGAGAATAAAATCACAATCTAATCTCAATCACATCACAAATGATGAAAAACACTTTTTGTTACTGTATTTTTTATTTTTATTTTTACCATGACAGACAACATAAAAGCAGTTCTGTCACTGATGTTATTATTTGTATTGCTCCCATATTTATTTTATTTAATTGCTTTTTTAAAGGTCTGGCAAACAGAAGGTCGCTGGTTTGATTCCAGCAGGCGACACAGATCTATTTTAGTTATGTCAAGGGCATCGGGCATAAAACAAACACGTACCTGTACCTGCTGTGATGACCCCTTTTGGCAAGGGAGCAGCCAAAAGTACCGTTATGCCACTCTTTGTCTGACTTTCAACCCTTGGTGTCGAGTAAATCCTGTGTAACAGCATCAAATCTGAAATTGAAATTCAGGTACTGTGACAACTCTAGTCAACGGTATTTTTTAAGCTGTTGTCACAAATCATATTGTTTGGTGGTCTACATCATGATCGGAAGGTCGAGGGTTTGAATCCACTGAAAGGCTACCCTGAGGTACCCCTGAGCAAGGTACCGTCTCCACACACTGCTCCCCGGGCGCTGCACGGTGGCTGCCCACTGCTTCACAGAGTGAATGGATCAAATGCAGAGAAGTAATTTCCCCACGGGGATCAATAAAGTATACATTATTATTATTACTATTATTATTATTATTATTATTATCAGCGGTCCCCAACCGGACCGGTATATGTCCGACAATATTTTCATGGACCGGTCTTTAAGGTGTTGGAAATAAATACAACAAAATAAAACCAGTACCGGTACCAAAAAAAAAATTGTATTCATATGACCCGAGAAAAGACCCAGGGAAACCGAGTTAATAATAAAAACAATAAAAACTGATAAAAACCCTGGAAACCATAAATTTCACACCCGAGCCTTAACTGTCGTGGCCTGGTACCCAACAACTCACGGACCAGTAGCGGCCTGCGGACCAGGGATTGGGCGCCACTGGTCTACATGATTCCATGCAGTCGCTGAGCTGTTTTTAATGCATACGTGTCTCCATCTGGCCTGAAATAGTTTTATTTTCTTTTTTCTTTTTTTACCCAGATGTTTCCATCTGTCAATATGACCTACTGTTACTAAGACACTGCAGAGGTTCAGGAATACAGAAGTTTGAAAAAACATTTGGCCGATCTTCTTATGTAAAATGCTGAATGTGTCACAGCTAGAGTTAGAGCAAAACCCCAGCCATGGCTACAGTCGTTATCTCACTGCTACGTGAGCCCAAGGCTGAAATCCATGTCGAATCTATAGTTTAACTTGTCAGAAATTAGTGAAAGAACCAGTGAACTATCTCCTTTAGTGCAAAATTATGTATGACAAATTTTAAAAACTTTACAAAACTTGGTGAGCTAATACAAAAACAGTCCTCAAAAAATGCCCCTCACGAACTTTAATGGGATCAATAGGTAAGTAAGACGATGTGTTATTTAAATGAATCGACCCCTTAAGGGTCAGTTTGGCTCATTCGTTTAACAGAATCTTTGTTTGCTGTCTCCCAGGCCTGATATTTAGTCAACTGGCACATGAAAGCTAGTTAATAATCGGTCAGCTAATTTGTTGTCCTTGAGTGAGCACCATTTCTAATAAGTACCGCTGGTGGAAAAGTTTTGGGGGGAAAAAAAGTTACCTTAACAGACACTTTAGCCCATTGCGAGGTAAATCGTTACAGCAATTAATTTCATGGATCTGTGTTTCTGCCACATCAACTGGGGATTAAAGAACAAAGGGTGGAATAAAGAAAAGCGAGTGCGGGGTTTAGAGGACGACATGTCACTGCGGCGGGGTCTTAAATTCTGAAGATGAACAGAATATGACAGGCACCATCTCCCTGACACTAGAGAGGTTTAATCATCTCTCATGGTTTCACACATCATCACTCCTTGCTCCAGATTAGATAAATCACTCCTTTTAATAAAGCCTTTCTGGGAGTTTGCAGACTCTAAGAAGAAATTGTGATGTATAGTGTCTCAGACTGCGGTAATGTCAAATATATACATAAGCTCCTTACCAATAATACACTCGTGTAGTGTTATTACCTTGTTGGTGACAGGAGGTCACGGCACTGACGACTGTTACCATTTTTTTTCCTGCAAAAATGAGGCCGGTGGTAGAATCAGACAGGCAGCTCTGACACACAGACGGCGTGCAGTCATCAAACCCCACCTGCTTGCGTTTAGGAAAAGTCACTGGTGGAGTTATTAGTTCACATACTCTTTGTAATGAATGAGGTGACAGGATCCTGTCAGGTGCATTCAATAGGAATTCCTGTGTAAGTTCATATTGTTTGCCTTGAACTTTTTATGCCCAAAAGCTCATTATTACTCCAACAATGCAATGAGACTGCAACGCTTAAGTGTGCGGTTTAAATGTGCTGTCAGGTAAAAGATATCAATGTAAGCCCTCATTTTGCTCTAACTCGTGTCTTCCCTCTCTTTCTAATGAAAAGTCGTATTCAGTTCAACTGAGTTCCTATTCAGTTACATTTCATCCATCCATTGTATGGCATCATAGATAGTTTTGGCAACAGCTTGAGTAAAGTTATCCAAATGTCTTTTATTTAAGCTGCAACCTCCAGGATCCCTCAGGAGATCCAAGGCATTACCATCCCTGGCTTTTCACACATTATCCCACTGTTTTCAGTTCTATCCATTGTCCCTTACTAGATACCAAACCACCACATTCAAGTCTAGATAAGCTGCACGGATACTCAGAGTTCCCCATGGATTAGAGAACGTAATCTATAAAAAAAAAAGAAAATGAAAAAAATTGGCCTGATTCGTTTTACAGTTTCACTCTATTCGTTTGAAGCCAAAGTTGGTGCAGAACAGATACTCATAAATTGAAACTCTCCACTTGAGCTCTCCACTCACAAACACAGTTTGGTACACCACATTCATCACTGCAGACATGGCACCAATTGTTTTGCAAGAGTAATTTATTCAACAGAATGTCAAAACAAGGGCAAGGGCAGAGCAGCCAAGCTGCAAGAAGATCAACAGTTTGAACACTCGTGTGAAAGTTTCACCCTGTGTCTGCAATAGCTGCTCTTCCAGGCAATATCCTTCCCCTTTGGATTTGGGAACGGGATCAACTGTCTTGCAAAGTTCGCATTCAAATCAAGTCAAAAAGTCTTTCATATGTTTGTAGACTTAGATCTGCCCAAGGCTATATCTGATTGCCTTCAGTTGTATATGTGTCACTTGTGTTTTCTCGACAGTTTGCACCACATTGGTTTAAAAAGAGAACAGATCCCATTAAAGATGGAGAAATGCACATCATCCACCATTCTAAAAACACAGTGCACACAGGGGAATTAACTTTGCACAAAGAAAAAAGAAGAATTAGGATGAATGTGGTGGTGGTCTCTGACTTGCTTTAATTTTGAAGGATTTGTACTGATGTTCACGCTGTACCTGTTGGTGCAGTTAAAAATTATTATTACAAATGAGAGATTAAAAATACTGTTTATGTTATACAATTTATTATTATATTATCAGCTACCAGATATTAATACACAAGAAAAATCGATTACTTGTTAAATTGAAGTACGGCTGTCTTTTTTGTTAGCTCCAGATGTGAGAAGAAGTGCTGTCACTTCAACAATTTTTCACCCCAAGAGAATCTCTGCAGCCAAAGAAGCAAGATGTACAGCTAATCATGTCCAACACATGAAATCTGTCTCGCTGTCCCTGAGGAGAGCTTAGACAAGATGAAGGGAAATATGTGGAGCAAACTGCACACTACTGTGGCAGTTTGAAAGACGGTGCACATTTGACAGCAGGTCAGAATAATTCATGCTTTATCACGGCTAGACAAGGGAAGAATAACAGATGAGACCATTCGCCACTCTCCACAAAGTTTGGACCCAGTGGGGCAAGTAAAATGTAGATTTTAAGAGCCGGAGCTACATTTTTTTTCTGTGATCCCCAAATTATCCGGAATAGATTATCTTTTATTCATTTAGCGCTGAGTAAAAACAGTCAAATATTTTGTAGCTCTAATCAGCTGAGTGGTGCGGGGCTAAAACAGAACCAAGCTGTACCTCAAGACAACAAGATGGGAGAATTTTGGACGTGGTAGACGTTACAATTTCATAATGTACATATTAACATTTTCAGGGACATAAGCTATAGCGGAATTATTTATCATGTTTGACAATATAGTCTGTAATGTTAAGGTTACAAATTTGACAAGCCCAAATCCCATATTACAAACAGTTCGCAGGAACAAATATCCTTCATTTTTACAATCTCTGTTTTCACCATCATCTGCCAGCAAATTCTAACACAGATTACAACAAGTTGGATGGCGACAAATTCACTGTCCCGGGAATGTTGCTGATGTGTGCGATTGTCAGTGTTGTTTTAAAATTATTGTAGAAAGAATGGAGCGTGCATTTGTCCAGACGCATTTTGCTTACTCTGCTGTTGCTTAGTCTCACCTGAGGGAGTTAAGAGAGGTGCACGACAGACAGTCAAGGATTATATGAAAAGTCTTTAACTCTGCTGTTTTTGTTCATTCAAAACAGACTCGTTTTGCGTAACAGCGTTTAATAAAAGAGGCAACCAGCTGGCAAAGAGAATGGAAACGCCAGATATTCCCTGCAAAGCATGGGGGGGGACAATTGTAATATTGTAAAACGCTGCTGCGGGTCAGAAACAATGTAAGGGGGAAAAAAATCAAATAAACAAAAAAATAAGGAATGCATCATTAGTTGACAGCTGTATGTGACGCACGTGAATTCAGGTAAGCTCAGACTGTCATGAAATATGTAGACCATGGAAATGACCACCATGTCGAAGAAGAAAAACGGAAAATGTCGGGACTCAGAGCTAAACTAAACTTTGTGAAGGGGGAGGATGATAGAGGAGAAGCTAAGCCATGGCCTGTAGCCAACCTTACTGTCTTTGTAGATGAAGGTGACGTTGCCCTTCGGTCTGAGACCCAGATGAAAGAAGCGTTCGGCGCTGAGAAAGCTCAGTTGGGAAAAATATCCTCTTCATGTAACTGTCACAGCTATCACAGCTGTCAGCTGTCATAATTATCACAGAGGCCTTGAATCAGTCGCCATAAGGTGATATGAGGTTTTCTTTGCCAGACCTATTCAATAACAGTGTGGGATAGGCAGATATATATTTTTAAAAAACACTTACTGAGATATAGTTTTCTCTTTATAACAAAGCTGACATCTTTCCCATGCGTTTAAAAATGTTGTACAATTTTATTTGTATAATGACAACAAAATTGAAGGCAATATTAGTGGTTAAGCTACGTCACAGCTAGCCATAACCCTCCGCGCTATACTGCACTTTTGGCTAGTTGCCTAGAAAGCAGCTGCCGGGTTGTAAACCTTTGCTGTGTGCCATCATTTTTTTTTTATTTATTCTTTATTTAAAATAACCCCCTTTGAGATAACATAGGAAATATTATTTAAAGTAATAAATGGTAAAGTAATCACAGTCAGATATCTTGCTAGCAACAACATTAGCAATCCAATCAGCTATACTCTGCTGTTTATCTAGGTTCAGGTTACAGAGGCAACACTCTGAGCAGCCCACATAAAATCGGTGAAAATATTTTGCCCATCAAAAACATTTTTTAGACTCACCTATTTTTATTGCAGCCGCTCACACCGCGTGAGGTCGCTGAAAAATGGCGTTTCGAATCAAGCGAGGAAGGAAAGGTGTCAAGCATTCTGCCACAGCTGTCACACCGCCTTCGCTGCTCAGCTGTAGGTAGAGACCAAGCTATCATCACCACCGATGATCGTTCATGTGGAATTTTGGTTTGAAAGACAAGTTGATGTTTACTCGGCTCAAATTTGAGACAGTCAGAGCACTACTTGAAGGAAGCAATCTCAAAATACCTCTTATCTCAAAACAGCAGCTGTGCTGGAAGTTGCCTAGAAATTCTGGAGAAGATGACCTTGGACCTTTGATTTTTATGGACCTGTTATCGGAGCCTGTAATCAGAACTTTTAATTTGGGGTTTTGATTTTGCACCTTCTACTTAGGGCTTAGAAGTTAATTGGCATGGAAAGTTTAATGTCGAGGAAAGAAACTCTGCTTTCAATTCATTTTTACAAACCTGAATACTGGGAATAAAAGCTAAACACACTGCCAACATCAGACGCTTGTTTTTATATAAAACAGTGGGTAGTTGTACATTCCTAGCACCCAGTGGTGCCTTAATGTGTTGATTGTAACCCAGGATGTATTGTTTTAGCATAACCATAGACAACATGCATAATTTTTTGCCCCATTTGCAAGAGCCATGGGAGTAAGAAAAAGTTTTTATAAAATATGCAGTCAAACCCCAGGCGCTATAGTTACATGGTGTGTGTATAAAATGGACCCACCAATATATACAAAGCCAATGAGACACACCTGAAGATCCACAGAGCACTCAAAGAGACTTAGCTGAAGGGCTGACATGGAAGAAATATGTCTGACAAAAATTGGACAGACAGTTAGAAAGAGTGGAGATGAAGGTGGAGGCAGATGACAAAGAGGCTGCTACTTGTAGCAGTACAGTATTACTACAAGACACCAAGAAAGGGATCACAGGACAAACTAAAGCTTAAAGAAATTCCATTGTTTCTCATTTTGTAGTCTTATGTTCCTGGATGTTTGCCTGAGCTGTTGATATGGAGTTCAGTATATAATAATCCTTTTTATCTGCAGAACCGAAAGTAATGAAAATGACCTAAGAACAAAGAAATATGGTCACAGAATGCTTTTAGATACATTCTCAATCTTTTTGTGTTCCTTGATCCTCAAGTTTCTATCACTTGGTAGCTCATCTCTTGTCCACTTATGCTTAATCCTTGTTCCAGTAGCTCACCGCCCCC
>VUQR01015568.1:0-10604 GCA_015108515.1 Hemichromis elongatus | reverse complement strand
TTTACTTATTTCCGAAAAGAAAGCGTCATTTCTGTTGTTCAATAGGCGACTGAACAAATGTAAACTTCTTATAATTATGCAAAATTGAAAAACACTTAACTGTGTCTCTAATCAAACCTCTGTAACTTTGCTCTGCTTCACTTCAGCAGCATCAGGTCATGTTCATATGTTGACTAATGGTTTTCTTTCGTTTTTAATCTACTGCAGAATATTTTTAAGGTTATCTGCTCTAGATCCGGGCCAGGAAAGTCGCCTCCATGTGTTTCTGTGTTTTATCCTCAGTTACTTTGAAACAGACATCTGTTGTGATGCTCACAGCTCTGATAAAGTCTAAGAAGTGTCAGCTTTCTTTTTATAGATATAAAAATATGGAAATGTACTGATACGTGATCAGAATTATAATATTTCTGACATCTGAGGCGAAATTTCCCCGATTAAAATCGAATTGAATCGGATCGTGAATCGAATCGATTCAGGACTTTGTGAATCGGAATCGAATCGATTCTAGAAATCAGTGACGATACCCAGCCCTAGCGGGGCCATCTGCTGCGACCGGTTGGGGTAGAGAGAATTTATATTTATTTATTTAAACTTTGTCACTTTGGGGTATTGTTTGAAGAATTTTGAGGTGATAAATGAAACCCGTTTTGCAATAAGACTGTGACACGACAAAATGTTAAGCATGTAAAGCACACAGAATAATTTCCATATGCACTGTATTATACACTAGGAGGTTGTGTAAGTCAGTGCTAAAAATTAACCATGTTGTTAATAATGACTACATTATTTTTTTTGTTTTTGCTCATATTAGACAAATAGACTTCTCTTCCTTTAACATGTAATTGATCCCACTAACTGTTTAATCACACACTGGATCTTGTTGCTGAAATCAAAGATTTGACATCCATCTTTGTCTGATAATTTTTTGATAACATTTAATTTCACAGTAATAGATTACACAGATACATTTTATTATAGTAGATGTATTTCTGAAAGTGCTGTATCTAAATAGCTAACTAAGGAAGTAATCCTTCTACTATAATCTTTAATGCTATGTGCTAACACAATACAAAGAACCAGCCTACATTTTACTCTCATAAAGGTTCATTACCATTTTAGTAGTTTTACATTCTCACTGTATACAAGCCTGTGTACTGTGGCTCCTCAGAATAAGAAGGCAACCAATCAGAGATGCTTGACTCTTTGGTATAACTCACAAACATGGACCTCAAAGAAGAAGGCATACAAAGTAGAGAGGAAATGGTACTGCAATTATTTTGAAGAGTTTCAGTTGACCTGGAAAAATAGTTTGTTACTTTTTAAAAATGCCCACTGTGAAACTAGGACATCTTACTGTTCATAAACTTGAGGAAAACAGGAGCACACTGTGCTGCAAGTCTTTAAAATGAATGATGCTACGAGAATAGTTCTCAGAACTGTTCATTTAATCGGCACAAGTTTGAATCACCGACCTTATTAGTGTTAACAGCGTCATGCTTGGTCCACCATACCACACTGAGTTCAAAGAGATTGGGCAGTTTACTAAACAAAAGTGACAACCAGTGAGTGAATTACAGGATGCTGTAAGATCATGCAAAAATGTTGCAAAGTCCCAATAAAATTGCTACAATAGATTTCAACATTGGATTTTCAAAAATTAATACTTAGACAATAATTGGTGCTCAAAATAATATTGAAAAAAGTAATTTATTTACAACTGTATTAATAACAACTGTGCCGTCTTTGCCTCCTACAGCTGACACACTACACAGAATCACTGCAGGCAGTCAGACACACAGCTCCTCCACTCACTAACTGAAGTAGTTAACGTTAATAACGCAGGCATCGCAGTGGTGCAAATGGTTGCAATAAAGTGCCAAAGACAGTCAGCAGCTTGAAGATATGAATGTAACTGTGTGAGAGAGTGTTGCAGTCCAGGGGTGGGGGGCAGATGGGGGGAGGTAGTGAACAGAGTTAAATCTTCCGGCAGCCTGGTGAAGTAAGATGTTCAGCAGTTGAAGCTGTTCTAGTGAGATGACCGCTGGTGACCTCCCCAAAGGCAGGAGGCTGACGAGGGAGTGTGAAGGGTGAGAAGGGTCACCAGTGATGCTAGTGATTTTGTGAGTAAGGTGGATATGAAAATGCCAATGAGGGAGGGCAGAGGGGCACTGATGACCTTGCTGGTTGTATTTCCCATGTGTTACAGAGTCTTGCAGCAGGAGGTCATGCTGCCTCCGTACCAAACAGTGATGCAGTCAGTGAGGACACTCTCAATTGTGTCCCAGTAGAAGGTGCTAAAGCAGGATTCAGAGCATAAGAGGCCCCCTCTGGCCACATGTACCTGCTTATATTTTGGTGTGATGGCTTTCACTCTGGGTCTGTGTGCAGGTCTCAGCATGATGGTGATGTGAACGACCAGGGTGGGGAATGTGGGAGGGCTTGTATGCTATGGTTGTGTACACCAGGTCCAGTAGGTTATCTTCTTGAAAAATCCATGTTGGTGTGGTTTTTGGTAATAAAACCTTAAATCTGTGTGATTTAATTCTCCTGCTATGATGATGAATCCATTTGGGTTTGTCGTCTGTTGTTCACTGATACCCTGGTAGAGCTCAATGAGTGCTTTGCTCCTAGTACTGGTATTAGCGGTGGGAGGGATGTAAACAGCAAAGAGGATAATCAATATAAATTACCTCAGCGGGTAGAAAGATCAGCACTTAATGATAAGCTGGTCCTAGCTATTAAAACAGGGACGGCATGACTAAGTGATTGATCCCAGCTTCCCTGGTAGCCTCCCTAGCATTGCCCCCCAAATCCATTGCATCACCCTTCTTCTTGCAGATGAGCCATAGACCACACCCTGCCACGTACCCCACCAACCAACTTAGGCTGGGGAGCCATCAGTAAGCGGGACAAGAAATCAGCCACAACCATCTGTGCCCTCGGCCCTGCTGGGCTTCAGCAGTGGTGTTTTGAAGAGTGCTAGCAGCTGGTGCTGTGTATGCTAAGAGAGATCCTCTTCTTTCAATACGTTCTCCCAATCATGACAAGTGATAAAGAAAAAAAAAATATGTGGATCATAAAATGGGAAAAGACAAATTATTCCAGTGGTTTATATAATATGAGCCAGACAGATATAGAACTCAGAAAGACAAGATTAAACCAAATAATTAACACAAAAAACTATGGAAGCTGCTGCAACAAGATGCCATTTACAAGGTGTCATGATGGAATTTAAATTAAAATAACTTACTTCATTAGGACAACAGCACTGAATCATACACCACTTGTAATTTTGGATGAGCATGAGACTCAACATAGTGACATAGGCGACTAGATAGCTGTTGGGTGGCTCACACTGGACAAGGTGTTAAAAAGAGTACGGGAGAAAAAAATCAGGTAAAGAAAAAATTCTATTGTTTTGTGAGAGAAAAGCATGGAAAGGCTGGTGGATCGATCCCTGGTTGCTTCAGGCTGCAGAATCAATGGGCAAGATAATAAACCCCATGTGTGAATGTTGGTAGAACGCACATAGGTGTAAAAAAATTTGATTTTGTGAATGAGATATGTTTTATAACTTGCTTTTAGTGCATGAGTAGAGCAGAAAAGCACCAAAAAAAATCAGTCCATCCAAAGAGCAAAGCAAGGGTCTGTTTGCACAAAAAAGATCGCTTACATGAATCCCACGCTTAGTTTGCTCACAGGCATCAAAGCTTTAAATATCTCTGTAATGCATGCATTTATTCACACAACTGCAAAACGCTACCTGTGATGACGCAGTGCCTTTAGGGCAGCACGGTGGCACGGTGGTTAGCACTGCTGCCACACAGCAAGAAGGTCCTGAGTTAAATTTGACCATCAGGCCGGGGTCTTTCTGTGTGGAGTTTGCATGTTCTTCCCGTGTTTGCGTGGGTTCTCTCCGGGTACTCCAGCTTCCTCCCACAGTCCAAAGATCTCCACTTAGTGGGGATAGGTTAATTGATCAATCCAAATTGCCCATAGGTGTGAATGTGAGAGCGAATGGTTGTCTGTGTCCCTGTGTGTTAGCCCTGCGACAGACTGGCGACCTGTCCGAGGTGTACCCTGCCTCTCGCCCTATGACAGCTGGGATAGGCTCCAGCACCCCCCGCGACCCTGAAAAGGATAAGCGGAAGCGAATGGATGGATGGACCTTTATGCAGCTGAACAGTATTTGTGTTTTTCATTTTCTCTTCAAACACTCTTTTGTATTTAAAATCATTTCACACGTATGCATTTGTTGTACGTGTGAGATATGGCAATGCAAATGAAATTTCAATTTGTGCAAACTGCTACTGAAGCTAATTTGTAGTTCCTTTTGAGAGGAAATTGTATCTGTGAGGGATAGTAGAGGCAAAGAGGAACACAGACAGACAGATTAAAGTATTTTGGGCCCTCTTCATTAATAACTATATTACAATGAGAACATGTTAAAACAGCAAAAAGAAGAAATGCCGCAGATAGGAGGCACCTAAAATATCATTTTAAACATGCTCTCTATTCAGTTATATATTACTGAATTTCTTTTGACAATTTTGTAGAGTTATGAAATAGAAATGTATTTATTAATTAGAACTGAAAGCTGTGGACATTTACAGAGGCAGAAATTATATTAGAGTTTTGGACAAAATGCCAAGATATCAGTGCCTTCTGATTTAATTTTAAATATTGTTTTTTTTTAATGTGTCATCCTAGAGTTTCCTAAATTTATTATTCAAAAATACTACTAGGTGACTTCACACCTTAATAAACCCTTTGGTCTTTGCAGAAGTGCAGTCAGAGTAAGAAATCTCTTACTACATGCTAGTGTATTTTTTTCTTATATTAAATGTACAGTACATACGTCAAACATTTGAACTGTCCAATTAAAACGTGTGAATGTACATGTTGCTATGGCAGACACTGCCCTAGTTTCCAGAGCCAGTCTGTTAAATAAGGTTGCACACCTTCAGCTTACTGTCCTGCCTCTTGACAGCCCTGCAGATGTTCTATATTTATAGCACCATGAAATCTCCTTTTGCTAACAGAGATTAATGGCCTATTAGCAGTCTTGCATTTTACATGAAGTGATGAAAAATAGATACATCTTATTCTGTGCCTGGACATCAATGAAGAAACTTACAAGGGGGGGATTCATTTATGGCTCACTCATCAGAGCTCACTGAAAATAAATGGGCGTGACAGGCTTGTACAGGACAAGACACAGTGGGTGGGAAATATCCTTCCATAATGAGATTCAATTTCACACAATGTCATAACTCCGGTCATGCTGGATGGGACAAGGCTGTGACATTTGAAATCTAAATGGAAGCAGTACAGACAACCCTAGAGAGAAAAACACTGCAGCATTAATACGGGATAAGATTTAACTAGATCACAGCAGGGAGACTGAAAATTTGTTATTAAGAGTAGATATATTCTTTAAAGAGTAATTTCACAATTCTTTCTGTCCCACGACGCCATGTTTGAGTCAGAGTTTGAATGGGGAACAAACACATTTGTTAAGAAGTTACGTTAAAAAAAGTTTCAGTTGCGATATCTGCATCTATCTGTGGAAGGATGGATGGACAACACTTTCTGCAGAGCTTTACAGTGTCTTCACACTTGCTTAGTTCCATTAGTTGGCTGGCCTATAGACATTCCTCATCCACATGGTGCCTGCTCTTAGTGAAAAGACTGATTTAAAACAAACGGTTGAAATGTAACATTTATTTTCCTCAAGGTGCAGCATCCTAAAAAGTGACTGGCATAGTTGTGTGGTGCAAATAAAGCTGCAGTTATTCTGGCAAAAACAAAGCTGCACACTAATGCATACGCTATTAGTTTATAAACTTTAGGATTATATATACTAAAGATATTCATGTGACACATGTAAGTGATTTTGGCATGGGAATTCAATTCAACTGAATTTTATTTATATAGCATCAAATAACAACACCAGCTGTTTCAAGGCAAATGAGGTTTAGCGTAAAAATCGTTGCACAGCCTGTTTTCCTTTAGGCTGTGTAATAGTTATCATCTCAAAGTGTGTTTAGAATTTCTAAAAAGATTCTGTATCTATAACAGAACATATTAGAACATGTCATGAGCACTTGTATGTTCAACCATGAGACAGTCACACATTCACAGTAACTGTCAGTCATTCTGTTCCAGTGCTGAGTGGACTGTCCAATCCTTTCTCTGCCTGGGAACAATAAGTGGGCCCAGCGGCTCCATCTGATGAATCCCATCTGAGTCAAAACACAGTCTCACTCGTCACTTGGGCTACAGTCCAAAAACATTTAATTTATTGATCAAGAGCCTCTTTTTCAGTACTACTGACAAACAGCCAGGACTGGGAGGGAACCATTTGAATGGAAAAGCACAAAATTGAGTTTTTTGGTTGTGAAAAGTTTTAGCTCAGTGGTGGAAAGAAAATTAGTGTCACCTTTCTTTATAATTATATCCTACAGTCGAGTTTCAAAGTTTCAACATTTTCAAAGAATTTGCAAATAGTATGTTGTACTAAGGTATATTTCAAACAATTCAGCCGGATTGGAAGAGCTATATGGGCCAGTAAGCTCAAGATTTCTTTGCTGATCTAACCGAGCAGAGATGCATAGAAAAGCAAAGAATAGGATTTGAGTTTTTGAGTTGTTTTAATTGTTCTTAGGCACCAGGAAGTATATTTAGTAGTTTATCTTCTTTCATTATTTCCAGTTAGTTGTGTTTTCTTTTCTAGAATGTTTTATTGGTTATTTTGTCCCACTGTGCCCGTTGTCTATCAAAGGATAAATAAACCTCTCTACAAAATCACTGTAACACTTGTTGTCCTTGAGAGCACCAAACAGGGCAGTCACGTTTGTGTTGAACTTTGATTTCCCTTTGATCAATCAATCATATTAAACATCATCCTCCTGAGTTATGCTTAGTTCAAATCACTCTGATGACCAAATATATGAACAGTCTTTTGCTCATGTCGACTGATGCTACAGAAGGAAACTGATAACATCTCACCCAAGTCCCATTTAAAGATGCTAATGTTTATTAGTCCCTGTCCAGGATGTGTACAGCCTCATCACTAAAAATGTAGCCTTTAAATAAGCTGCAGAGTGCCGGCCTGACGAGTTAGCTCTTTTGTGTTGTACCATTTGCTTGGTCAGAGGTAAATTGTTTTTTATTTTAACACAATAAAAATTTTTTTTTTTACCATTTTAGGTATTTCTGTAGGTCTCTAAAACGTGAAGGGCAAAGAGAATGCTGGCTATCACTAAAGGCCCTTTTCTATTAGTACCTAATCAGCTCGACCCGCCACGGATCACCACGCCTCGACTCAGATCGACTGTTTTTCCATCACAATTCGGTACTACCTAATGTGCGTGGCTGTCATCATAGCAAAGCGTCCCACGACATTATTAATATCCAACATGAACGCTACAAAAAAGGTGGTTCTCAAAGCAAGAATATACTTGCTGCTTTGTCAGTGCCTTTTCATCAGACTCGGGGAAACAACATCATTGTCGGGCTTCAATAATTTCTGTGAATGAGACGCGCTCATGACTCATCGAGTGACGCTACTGAGAAACCAATTGGTGGCATGAAGTCTGACGATGTCACATTTTAGTACCAGCTCGGATTGCTTGGAACTCTGGGAGAGCAGGTACTAAAATGTGATATCGTCAGACTGCAACTAAAACAATACATAGCTATAGAACATTGTCGTAGGAAAACTCCTACACACTGAGTGACACTTAAAGACATAAACATATTTAAAGCTGTCCTTTACATTTCTAGAACATGTTCAGTGATTCAGACTTACCTTGATATCTGACAAGGACTGCTCCAGCCTGAGGATTTATGCTGTGGAAGCGGATGGAGATCTGATTGCTGTGACTTCTTACTACCAAACCCCTCATTAGAATGGACTCGTTGGCCAGAACTGTGTTCTCACTGTTTACTACATCTTCAAAGACCACTTTGTCTCCTTCAGAAAGATTCACATTCATGACCTAACAAAAAACAGAGTATAGATTAAATTGTTTGCACATGAAGATAATACAAAAACAAAGAAAAATCCACAGTCTGTGTCGTTCTGTGATGTTAACTTTACTGGAGAATGCTGGATGTAGATAAAACTTTTTAAGTTTACGATTCCACCACCATCTTTGGCTCTGGGATGGGATGGTGTGTTGAGCTCTATTGACCTCCTCCACTTTGTCAGACAGGTTCTATTTAAGGGATTTTAGCAGATCTAGCAGCAATCAGGCCTAGCTGTGGCCAGTGAAATCAAATTCAGTTTTCAAAACCTCCACCAGGGAAGTTCACTCTCTTAGCAACATTTACATTTAAGCGAATAGTATTGCATTTTGTTTTCTCTGTTCTTTGAAAACATAGTTTTAGATGTTTGTAGTGCATTAAAAGTCAGATAAGTATGCCAGTTTACTTTGATTACACAAACATTATGCAAGAGTCATTTTAGGTAATGGACAGTTATTGATTTGTAAATAACTGGACATGAATAACTTAAGGCTATTTCTAACCAACCAGGCAGCTCATTCAGCTCAGGGATATTGAGAATCCCTATATGTCATTTCTTTTGCCTATATGTTGTTAATACAAATAATGGCGGTAACAAACATAGTTTTAAATAGCTCTATATATCAAAGGTCAAATGTGACATTTTAAAACTTTATTATTATTACTCTATTATCGTTTTGTTTCACAGTGGTAGTGCCAGCTTTCACAAACTAAATAATACCTTAATAATAATACTTTAGATGTTTTCAATATGAAATGAATCTCATTCACTTGAGTTTATTGAACAAATGTGGATCCTGGTTTTTGAGTTGCTTCACTAAATAAGAAATATTTTTTTCCTGTGTTTTGCCTTTTGTGAATTAATTATCATCAGATATCATCATTATCATCAAACAAGGAACCTTGCATATTTATAATTTTGGCAATGAATGGTACCATAAGCATCTGTCTAGCAGCATCCCTAGTGTTGACTGTCATGAACTTTGCTCTGCAGTTATCTGACTTTAACCTTCATAAACTAATATGGGGGAACATCGTTGGTTTCGACCAGGAAGGCCAAATACAGAAAGGCCCTGAATCAGATCTCTGTTTAAAAAATTCTGGGTCTCTGATCCAGTGAATATTAGCCAGTAGGCAAATGGAGCCGAGAAGGAGACTCGCCCAGCTCTAACTGCTTTTCAGTCTCCGAATGTTGATACTGCTTCCTCTGAAGGCATGCTTGCCAGAGCAGCCTTGCAGTCAAGCATGAATCCTCAGTCACATCCATTATCAGCAGCTCTTATCTAAATCCGTGCTCTGCATAACTAACTGGGTTAGGTTATAGTGGCCTGGACTTTACCCCCTCCCCCAAAGGATCTGTTCATTACAAAGGTTTTTACTTTTGCTGTTTCACAAATGATTAAAAGGGGACTGTCAACAATTTAGACTTTTGGAGTACAGGATATTTTACTAAAGCAATTTAGCAGGAACAAAGCAAAATCGAATTACCTCCTATTTGAAGGAGAGAGGTTCAAAGAAAGAATGAGCATGCTTTGGCCACTACGGACTTATCTCCATGTAGTTATACTACTCTATAGGAAGAGAGTCACACCCTTTGAAGTTGCAATCCAATAGGAAACATCCAAATCCTTGGGAATTATAATCCCAACACAGCATAAATGAGTAAAGACAAAAATTATAAATCCAATTTATGGGTCCAAAGTGTTTGGGCAGTGGTTGCTCCACTGGTGTTTCTTGGTGTAATACACAACTATGAACTCCCAGGGCAAGATCTTTGGATGATACTCTCCTACTCATTGCACAGAACTAGAGGAGGAATCCCAATGTTCCTAGGAGTCCTGTTTTATACTCATGTGCCCATATGCATCACCTCCTCTCTTACCTCCTTGATGTCCACTGTCATATGAAAATAACATCCAAATCACACTATTTTAGGACACACCCTCTTGCTTCTCTCTTTGTTTTTTACCTTTCGTTTACACAATTTGAAGCAAAGTTCAAACATTAAAATCACTTAATTACAGAGGTGACATTTTCTTCTTTTCTATGTTATACTTTAACATAATCTTAGGCTACGTTCACACTGCAGGCGAAAGTTCATTAAATCTTAAAACTTTTCTGCCCCTATGCGACCCATATCCCATCACGGTATGACAGCGTGAACGGCACAAATCCGATATTTTCAAATCCGATCTGGGTCCCTTTCGTATGTGGTACTGACTCCGATACATATCCGATGTTTTAGACAGCGACTGCTGTTTGAACGGTCGTGTCGCATTAAATCCGTCTTTTACGTCACTGACACGAGACAGACGCCGATTATCAGCGCCGGAGAAGACAGACGAGAAAGCATGGCGGTGAAAACTAGAGACGGAGCGAGTCAATGGACAGAAACTGAAGTTTTGGACTTGATTAGCACACGGGGAGACGATTCGATTCAAGCTAAACTTTTAGGGTCGTATCGTAACCGGGCTGTGTTCGCCATTTTTACTTCCATAAACAGAGCGCGTTGTGTGTGACGTCTTCTTTTGCGCATGCGGGTCGCTTTGAGGGCCGTGAACGTTCACACTAGA
>VUQR01015564.1:8464-31080 GCA_015108515.1 Hemichromis elongatus | reverse complement strand
TTTTTTTTTTCTCCACCAAGCAACAGCAAAGCCTTGGCAAATGCTTCACATTAAGAATCAAACCACTGACTACAGACATCAGTAAAAGGGTAGAAACTTCCCCAGACGAAGCTAAACTCTGTTACAACACCCCATGAGACAAGGGGTAGTAAAACCAAATGAAGTGTGCTGCAAATTAGCCCTGCTTTGCTGTAGATGTAGCAATAATTAATCTAGGTCTTGCATGCTTTTCTGCTGCGGTATTCTGCCCTGTTGGCTAAGTTAGTCATAGATGAGGCAAATTTTTAACTATACCTTCATGTGTATTTGCCTTGGGAATTGTGTTATTTCTTATTATTTCTGAGAAACATCTTCTTAAAAGTTTACAGAGCTGCATTGCTGCTTTTTTTCTTGGGTAATTGTACAGCATTCCTTTGTGCCTCAACAAAAAAACATTTTAAACTATCGGAGGCAACAAGGCAAAAATTGAAGGAAGGCTGACCTAAACTACACATGAACTTCAACTGACAACATACTGTAACTAAAGTTTTGCCACCTAGTGTTGGTGAAATGCTATGAATTTTCCAAGCCTGTAAAATCATGGTTTATCACTTATTGAGGGGGGCTTCGGTGTTTCTTTGTTGGTTGTTACAGTAAACCTTGTTGTCATCGGTGCTCCACAATGGAGACCTGAGACCTCTGAGATGGACGTGTTTACTCTGCAGTTAATCACCATGTCTGATGCGGCCTCTCTGGATGTGTGAGGGGGAAATGCCGGCTAAATGCAGTCACCGCGACCTAATGAGGTGGTTTAGCTCTAGCAGCGTGCCTTCAGTTGTACTCTGTAATTCAGAGACACCGATTCCACAGTTCCCCTGACCAGTCTGCGTCACAAGTGCGTTCGTCCGTATTCGCCACGTTGCCCACAGCCCTGTGAAACATGTTGAACGGCTGCTTTAGGAGAACGGGGTCCTGCAGGCCGTCAATCAATGTGGAGTGTGTGGTTTGATAATGGGGTGAATGGAGAGAGCCAGGAATGGTTACAGAGAAAAAGCAATTATATAGCAAGTAAGCGTCAGACTTCCCATATGAAAGCAAAATAATTGTAAAATCTGTTGCGCACGCGCGTGTTGTGAACATCTCTCAAGTCACTGTAGCAGGCCTTTCTCCTCCTCCTTGTCCTCGTGGCACAGCATTGCTGTTCTTGGAAGAGCGTGGGGCTGTAGCTCCACTCCTTGCTAATGGTTAAACAGCATGCCTATGCCATGCTCACTAATGACAGGCTAGGCTTATTCCACTGAAGTGGCGCTTTTCAGAGTCAACGGCGCACAAAGAGCATAGCGAGCACCTCCCAAAGCAGCTGAGGTGCTGTGAGGACACCGTCTACAAGTATGCATGCACGTATTAACAAAGATTCAGAGGGGCTTGAGCTAAGCTGTGCAGCTGAGAAAGTGTTTATTACCTGGATGTCATTCCTCCTTTTGAAAGCATTCATTAGCTTTTTTTCTTCAGTTTACCATTAAAATCATCAAAATCCAACCTCTACATCCTGGTCTACTTTACATTAAAGTGTCTCAGAATCAACTCTCCCAAATATCCTGCATAACACATTTGTCTATACATGAAGATGAAATAGAGGTAAATGCTTCCCAGATTCACAAGGCTGGGCCTTTCAGTGAGCAATCAGCAGGCAAGAGCAAGTAGATGTTACTCGTTTGTCTGTCTCTGTAGAGCCCTTTGTTTGACTTTTTTGTTTAGACATATTATTAGGGCAGTAAACTTCCTAGCAGAGACTTTATGTGCACCACATGTTAAGCCTTTTTTTTTTTTTTTTTTTTAACATTTCTCAGGAGAGAGCTAAAGTGTAAGAGGACCTCCACCTATTCCTGTGAGGTGATGTAGGAGAGTTAGAGGTCTGAAATATGTTGAAGAATTTCATGCACATCATCCATCATTTCCACTGAGAAAAGCATGAATACACATGTATGTACACACACAAAGAAAAAACTTTCATTGCATTCTGCGTATGTGCCTGCGTGGGTGTCTGTGGACGTAAAGGTATGCATGCACTCAAATTCTCTGGCTTTGGGATATTTGACTCTCGGATCCTGACACACTTTCCCAGCATCCATAGGCTATTTTGTTTCTGCCCCATGGCGAGCCCACTTCAACACTTCCTCCACAGAAAAGGTGGGAGCAGGAAGAATGTCGTTTTTCATCAAAGCTGGTGCGGCATGAATATTTCAAACACGCAATATGATTCCTCAGTGCCACCCGACACAAAGGAGAGGTCTCTGGGTGAGTTCAGGGGTGGGGTAAGCGGAGGTGAAATCTCACATTGTAACGTGCTTTGTAGACACCACCTGCTCACAGTGTCAGACATGCAGACAAAGGCCTGGAGCTTGTGCCGCGACAGAGGTTTGGCTAAACCCTATCCGACTATGTCTAAATGAGTCAATGCCAGGCCTGCCACTTTGCTGAGGGAAACCATAAGTACAAGTCCAGGCGTGTGCTTGCATTGTTGATTGTATGTGTGGATGGAGAGGTTGGGTGTGCCTGTGGACATACCAGGCATTCCAGGCCAGCAATAAAGCCAAATTGAAGGTGGGGGATAAAGCCGGGATGTGTTGAATGATACCTGGGCAGCTGAGAATGAGAAGGTGGGACACTGCCTTAGGTAAAGTGGGGGAAGATTAAACTCCAGTGAGGATATTTGTGGTCAAAACCATCACTGACTTTGAAATAGACAAGCAATGTCCTCAAAAGCCAAGAAGAACATATGAATTTCACCACAGCTGTTCCACAATCAGCTGAAGGGATAAAATGAGACTTGAGTAGTTTGTGTGAATGTTGTACCAACTGAATGTATAACAAACACTTATTATGATGGTTCTTGTCCTATATAACTGCCAACACACACCATGAGCATTTATTGTTATTGTAAATGTTCACAGCGGTGACTCTGGATTGGCACAATAACTCCAGGTGTTTAGGTTTTAGAAAATTTTTCCAGTGTGTTGGTGACGGCATCAGCTAAACACATGCTGTGCAGATCCTAAACAGTTGATGATTTCCATAAAAAAATACACAGCAAACAAAATGTTCTTTCAAGCATGCTGCAAAGAAATAAACCTTCATGTTGCATTGCACTATGAAGGTTCAAACTTTTGGTCATGTGACTTAAAGGTCCAATTTGTAAAATCTCAGTGCTAGATAACAGTAGATTTGAGACTGCAGTCAACTGAATTCTGTTTTCTTACGCTTCACAATATAATCCTCAATGTGGTGACTGCTGTAGGAAAAACTACAAGCAAGATAAAACACATTAAATTCAGGCCATACTGTTTGTGTATACAATATATTATATATATTTGAATATATATATTTGAATGATATCAACACATAGCAATAAATGAAAAATAAAAATGATATATGTTTCAATTAAATATTTTGTGACATTTTATGATATTTTTCATAAGACCTCTCAAATAATTTGGGCGTTGCTCATCTACAATGAGTGTGGCTGCTAGTCTGCTGTTTCCCTCATCTATCAATGTGCTGCGTGTCAACATTTATATACTCTGGAGGAGGCTGTAAAGCTCTGTGAAAGGAATCAGATTAATAACGTGACTACAACATAGAATAATGAGTTCATTGCGGTAATTTGCATGCTTGAAAGATTAGGCTGAAATGGGACAGACTAGCAGGTAGTACAACGGATGGCTCTCCAATACAAGGATAAAATGTCAGATTTTTGCATTGTATTATATGCCACAAGGTGTTTTGTAAGTCAGTGATTAACAATTAAGCGTGTTATCGTACCTAAAAGAGCAGATATAACTTGTTTGGGCAAGAGCAGTAAATCACATTTTGTTTTGGAGGAGCATGAAACTGAACATGGTGACATAGGCTACCACAGCGTAGTCAAAAACCCTCAGCAGGGGCAAAGTACAAATACTGCAGGACATGAGAGCAGTGTTTTGATAGAGTAAACTTAAGGATATTGCAAAGCTCTCAAATGCAGAATGGAAAGGAGATCTTGCATTAGCTGTTAACAGTTTAAACTTAACAGTCATATTTCCACCTCAGATATTGAATTTGACTGTAACCTCACTGCACTTATTCAAGCACAAAATAGCCTAGATTTCTGTCCAATGACAT
The DNA here is from genome assembly GCA_015108515.1 of Hemichromis elongatus. Lineage (NCBI taxonomy): Eukaryota > Metazoa > Chordata > Actinopteri > Cichliformes > Cichlidae > Hemichromis > Hemichromis elongatus. The sequence goes on along the minus strand of VUQR01015564.1, from coordinate 26,940 downwards.
TTAATTGTTTTCATTGTTTAATTGTAGCATATCTTACTAGTAGGAGTTTATAAAGAGATCAAATTAATACTGAGCAGAATTGAGTTCTGCTTTTTGGTGAAGCCCTCCACAACTGTCCCTATTTCTCATGTGGAAGGAAGGGTAAAGCAGGCCAATGTTTAGGAAAGGCTTACTTTGTGTTAGTAAGTCTCTGCCAAACAAGCGTGAAATATCACCCAGTCTCTAAACGTCACTCCCGAGTTGGGTGCATTGCAATAGTAAAAGCAGAATTTGTTATGTTCTTGCCAGGCATAGCAATCAGTGCATCATTAGGAATACAGGACAATACTTGTTTTGTTTGTTTGTTTGTTTGTTTTTCCACAGTACATTCGTGACTAGAACCTGATCAGTAGTCTGTGCATCGTTTATTTACCGAGTCACAAATACTCAACAGTAGCCGTACAGATTACAGATTTTGCAGTTTTACTTTTATGTTCAGTGCTGCCACCTCAGATTGTCAGCTCATGTAGATTAGATTAAAAATACAGACAGGACAACAGAAATGCTTGAGGCTTTATAGTGGCACCTCTCTAATCAATAGTAAAATCATGAAATGTTGTGCAAAAGGCAGGTAATTACTACTTAGTATATATAAAATATGTTGTCTGCTTATTATGTCAGGTGACTATTTTTGAATCAGGCCTCATTCAGACACAAATAAGCCCAGCTTGAGGTCTTCTACGTCTCGTTTGTGATCAGCATGTTTTAAAATGGGCTTAATACAGTTTCAGATGGCTGCTGGTGAGTGCAAAGTACAGCTGAAGGCATGGTTCATTAAGTCACAACACTGAAGCAATTAAAGCCAATTAAAAGCTTGTTAGAGTCCAATGGCCTCCCCACTGAGACAGCCTGTGCGACGTGAGATTTGAGAAGAATGTAGGAGGTCCACGTTGCTGACATAATTCGGTCATCAGGGCTCACAGGAGTATAATGTGCTACAGTGTTTGAGTGGAGTTGCATTGACATTAGAAAAAGCTTTCAAAATGTTTCCCATTTTCAGACGTAATTGACCTAAAGTGTCACCTAAATGCTTTCATCTGGTGCTAATCTTTTAATTTAACTCCAATAGTGGACTTTGCAAGACTGAAAACTTCCATTGTTCTTTTGATGCACTTTGCATTCCCTCACTCTCAGACATACTCTAATCTCTGTTGTGGCAAAGACATGGAGTTCTCCTGAAGCCCCAAATAATCCTTGGGGTTTAATAATGGAGCAATTTCCAGAGCTGTGTAATAATAACTCAATTTCCAAAGTTAATGGCAGGGTGCTCTGACTCAAGTCTTTGGACATCTGGATGCTCGGCAGATAGTCTCCCTAAAATGGTACAGTCAATTCAAATAAGGGGCTGTGTTTCAAAAAAAACAACAGAATGGGCTTTTGTCTTTTGTTGGTCAGGCCTCCAAGCAACATGTGGACAGGGCAACCATTTTACTCTTTAGGTATGCCCTGCTGAATTCAGGGCTCATTCTACTCCTGGACAGGTTAATGCAAGCCAGATTGTTGGATCTCATGATTACCAACAATTGAACAATTCATTTGACGTGGCGTCTGTGCAGCTGCATTTGAAACTGTGGTTGCAGGGTGTGTGTGTGTGTGTGTGTGTGTGAGAGAGAGAGAGAGAGAGAGAGAGAGAGAGAGAGAGAGTGTGTATTTCGGTTTGATCACTCCCACAATAATAAATCAAAAGAGGCTGGTAACTTTTAGATCACGTTGGGCCTCATGTTTTGAAGAATGGATTGGCACTGAATATGAGCACTGATTGAGCCACTGAGAGGTTGTTTGGATTAGAATGAGCCTATACATTGCACAGATGGAGTTCAGTTTAAGAGTGTATGCGTGTGTGTTAATGTGCCAGCACACAGCAACAGTTGTCTGATGAACAGTTTAAAGGCTCAACTGAGATTGCCGGCGCTTGGATAGCTGGAGCCCAAATAGCTTCAGATGGTTTGCCATAAAATCATTTTGAATTGGCTAAGGGAGGCAACAGATTAACCTTATTGGCTTAAGATGAATACTTGTCTACAAAGGAATTCCAGAAATGCCAGGAGAGACTGCCGCTGCCAGGTAGCTTTTCAAAACATCCTCTTTCGTTATCATGAACCCTTTCACAGCTGGCTTACACCTGCTTTTTTTGCAGTGGTCTGCCTAGTAGCACTGGCACAAGCACTTATATACCCATTAATATACTGAGCACTGCATGGTAAAACCATCTATCTGCATGTTAAATGAAACTGAATGTTCTTGTCCACCATTGACTAGTTTCATCTTTTCAGTCAGTTTGAAAGCAGTAGCAAGAGTAACAGAAAAGCAAATATACAGATAAAAAAAAAAAAAGACATCCAGTTTTATCTTCATTTTAGGAACTTTTTTGTCTTCCAGTCCAGCAGACGTGAAGTGCATGAAAACAGTACTTTTTTGTTTGTAGTTTTGAAATAGGTGGATTAAATGTTATTTTCCAGTCACATCATCAAATCATGCTTTATTTGGATTCCTGTGTTTATGCTTTTGTTGTGTCCAGGGTTGGCAGCAGACCATATGAAGTGGACAGGAAATCAACTTTGACAGGGGGGCATTCAGCTTAAATCACTTTGTTATTCCATTTTTTTTTTTTTTTAAATGTACTCGCACTCACACGCTATGCATAATTACAACCATACACACATAGTGCACTCACAAAGAGATGTAGCCACAGTTATAAAAGTGCAAAAATATCTTTTTGTTTTTAGATTGCAGAGGCAAAGCAGGAAAACAAACAGGAGGGACGTTTTTCCTAGGTGCAGAAGTGGCTCAATGAACTCACCACACGCTAGGACAGGTCACTGTGCGCGCACAGTATCCACAACACATTTCCATTAGTTTTACAATTTTCAAGAAGGAAAAGTAGCTGTGCAAGTTAAAGAGTCTTTTTATTTTCAAAGAGACATGAGGTGCTTCACAAAGTCTAAACTGTACAGGCCCATCCACTCACTGTCTTCCTCAGTGATGTTAGTTACCACGTTTGCTGCACAATCACCAAATTACTGTTAACAAAATAATTTGATTGCGCTCCCACTGCAATAAGTTATCAGTGTTTAGGTATTTCATTGGGATGCAGTACAAATTAATGTATAGCTCAGTGCGTTGAGTGGGTGACCGCATGCCATATGGCCGAGAGCGACCAACCTGCGTTCGAGTCTGACCCACGGCTCTTTGCTGCATGTCGTCCCCTCTTTCTCCCTCCAATTTCCTGTCCTTTCTTCACTGTTACTGTCAGCAAAAGCTGAAATCTATCCGTAGATTTCAGCTAAGTGGGTTCATTGGGCAAGCCTGGCACCCACAAGGTTAAACAATGCATACTTTACGGGCAGTTAACAGGTGTTTGGTTGCAGGATGTAGCTGGATAAGCCCCATATAGGTCAAAGCCTCCCTAAATCAGAAGACTCCGACTGATTCAGAAGGTTAATATTATCTTCGATGTTAATAGATTTTAATCATGCATCATGGGGGACAGTGGCGGCCATTCTGCCCTGTCCCGCAGTAACATTGCTGTGTTTCTTTATGTTACTTTCGCTTTACTGTTTTTCTTTCTTTTGGCTTATTGTAATGTGCCTGTCCTTCCATTTTGGCTCCTGTTCTGTTCTCTCTTTACTAATTAATTGGGCATTGGCTAGCATTACAGTTAGCTTTCTTCTTTATTCACAGCCTGTTTAGTTATAAGTGGTGACTCTGAAACATTTTATTTAACTTAGTATAATTTGTCTGATCTCTGGGACCTTTTAAATAAATCTAAGTGTGTGGTACATAAAAAGTTGTTTCACTCTCAAAGTATAGAACTGTTTACTGTTTAATTTAGAGTAAACGGTGTGCAGCTAACAGTCTCATATGCCTGAAATTTGGTTTTGTTTTCTGCCAAACTGAAAATCGTGTTTTTGTTTTGCATATTTTGCTTCTGAGTGATTATTTTTGACTTTTGTCAGTTTCTGCTATATCACTGGAAGAAATATGTGGCCCATTAAAAAAAAGGTGTGGGGGGTGTAAATATACAGTTCATTATAGATAAATACCACAAAGTTTAAAAGTGTTCAATACATGCTTCGTTGTGTGATGAAATGTTAAGTTCATGGTTAAAATGTTAAAAATGTAAAGAGTATATTTTATTTTATTATTTCTTTTTTTTTTTAAATGTGTTACTTTGTTAGAGGAGAGATGAGATAGAAAAGAGTGGAAGCCTTTAGCAACAGCTTATGAAAGCAAACATTTTGGGTTGTTGGTTAGATAACCCAGGAACTATTGGACATTGCAAAGCAACAAATTTAGAACTAAAGCTTGCTGCTTGTTGATAAAGCGAGTGGCTAGTTGGCAGAGCGACCATACTGTGAGCAGCTAGTCGCTAACCCAGCTTCAAGATGGTGTTTATGCTGAAAAGTATTTGCATATTGCTAAAATGTGTAAGTAGTTCATGTATAGGGAAGGAAATGCTATATATTGGATTACAGCTCTGCAATATGACAAAATATATCGTTTGAAATTTTTAAAACGCTTATTGTTTCAAATTATAGTTTAGAGTTTTTTTGTGTTGTAGCTAAACACATTGTTTACCGCAGTATTTATTCATTGTTTTAGATGACGGTTTGCAATGGTCACCAGGGCACAACAGAAGGACCAACCAAATCAAATTGAGGAGCTAGTTCCTAATCAAGGGGCTACCTCAATGGTGTGGACATGGTTCGGTTCTGACTTAGAGCAGAAAACTATACTGTGCAATATATCCAGTAAACCGTTCGCCACCACAGACACTACCAAAACAAATCCTTCTACCACCTAAGCAAGAATCGTTTGAAAGAGGAGCAAAACAGAGCCATCAAGCGCTCGAAATGAGTCAAACATTAGATCAGGCTTTTGCCCGCAGCACACCATGAAATAAAGACTTAGCTTAAGCTTATATGTATAAATGTATGGTTTCATGCACTCCATAAAAACTATCTGAAAAGACTTCACACAAGTTGAGTTGCCACATTTATATTACAAGTGTTGGGCAAAAGTATTGGAGGAAATCCGCAACATCGCATATTATGCTGCAACAACAGATATGTGGACGAGCTGAACAACACATCCCTTGGAAAAACTTGGAACATGGCAGAGAAACTTTCCAGGAATGGCCTGCCTAACAAGATTAAAAAGGGCTGATCAAGGAAGTCAAAAAAGATCCCAGAATAAAGACCCGCAGGCCTCACTTGTCTCGGTTAAGGTCAGTATTTCTATGATGAATTATGGTACGATTCAACAATAAGAAAGAGACTACGCAAAAATGAGAGAGTTCCAAGCTGATACCCCCCCCAAAAAAAACAGAGCCAGGCTTTAACCACATTTGCCTAAAAACATCTTGACAAAGAAGACTTTTGGGAAAATGTAGACTGATGAGTCAAAGTTAATCTTTTTTAAATATTTAAGTACCATTACATCTGGATGAAAACTAATACAGAATTTCATAAAAAGAGCATCATACCAACAGGCAAACATGTTGGTGGTAGTGTGATGGTCTGGGGCTGCTTTCCTAAATCAGGACCTGGACAACTTTCCATAACAGATAAAATAATGAATTCTGCTCTCTACCAGAAAATTCAATTCAATTCAATTCAATTTTATTTGTATAGCGGCAGATCACAACAACAGTCGCCTCAAGGCGCTTAGTACAAAATCCTGAAAGAAAATCTAAGACCATCAACCTGAAGGTTAAGTACTCTTGTGTTATGCAGCTGGACAATGATTCAAAACACCAGCAAGTCCACCTCTAAATGGCTTTACAAAAAACCAAAAGGTTTTGGCATGGTCTAGTCAAAGTCTAGACTTGGATCAGATTGAGATGCTTTAGCATGCTCATGCTGTTCATGCTCGCAAACCTCCCAGTGTGACTGAAAACTACTCTGCAAAGAAAACTGGGCCAAAATTCTTCTCATGAAATATTTGCAAGTTGTTGCAAATACTTGATTGCAGTTCTTGCTGCCACGGTTGGCACTACCAGTTATCAGTTGTAAGGGGCAATTCATTTTTCACATGGGTGGAGGTACATTTGAATTTTTCACTTAATAAATCATATCATAATTTTTGTTTATTTACTCTGGATATTTTTGTCTAATGTTATAATTTGTGTGATGATCATGGGAAATTAATTGAAAAAAAGGAACTCAGGAAGGGGGCAAATACGTTTTCACAGTGGTATATTTTCTCTGAATGTGAAAAGAAAGTCATATCTGCAGTCATTATAAATACAAAATTTCTTTCAGCCCAGAAATATTTTCCACCATTTTAACTCAGAGATCAAAACCAAACGCTGCCTGTTAGCGTGCAATTCCTTGATCCCTCTGTAACATGAAACTTGTGTAGCGAGCCGGACCACATGGGGAGTGCGATGTTGTGAGGTGAGGTATTTTTCGACTGGGAGACAAATATGTAATACGTTCCAGACACTCTGGCCGCACACGGCTTTTTTCCCCTGCTACCTATAGCATCAATCCTCTCCCCTTTCACTAGAACAATAAACCCACTGCCGCTAAGGAAGAACTCTTTGCAGATCCCAACAACACAACTACCTTCTTCAGGCCTGTGGAGAGGGATCCCACTATAGTCTCCTGCCTTACAACTGTAAGACTCTCAGCAGTACACACTCTCTCTGACTCACAAACAATGGCAATACCTTATACCAATGTCCACACATTCCAAACTTGCTATTAACTTTCAGCTCACCCACAGAGTCAACCAGGACACTAAATCTCACCCTAACAAAGCTGAGGTGGTTAGCTGAAGCGTGACCTCTTGGATGATCGACTCATACAGAGATGTTTCTGGTGATTCTCCTACAAGGAAGCCTAAGGTGGTTTAACTGAGTTGCATAACTGGGATGATACTCAAGTTTATCTATTCAATGAGAGCCAGATGGAAGATGTGTATTTTAAAAACAAATCCCATTGGGCTCTGCTTTCCCCCACCTAACTTCCTACTTACACCTCTCCATCCTTTCCTCATCTTCTTCACAATCAGGTTTGAGCCTAAAACAACAGCGATGGGCTCCATGAAAGCCTCTGTATTCATGCTGCCAACACCGTGTGGGATACAAGCACTGATTATCAACTGGCATACTCTTTCTTTCCACACTTTTCTTTTTAAGCGTTATTCAGTTGCAACTTCCTCCTGTCGTTTTTGGTCTTTTTCTTACTCTTTCTTTCCCTCTTTATTAAATCAGTTCCACTGAATGTTATTATGATGGGACTGACTCACCAAAGAGAGCCAGAGGGGAATAGGGGTGGCAAGATAATTTGATATGTTTCTTATTTTAGTTAAAGCAGATCCATCTACTCATGCATCTTCAAACTGCCGCCAAAGAACAACAGACTGACAGCTCTCCCTGTGTGAAACGAACACTCCTGCGTGGCCTTCATTTAATAGGAATGCACAAGTGGAAGTGTGTCTGCGTGTGCGATGTCTATGTGTGCCTTAGTTTCCCCATGTTCTTCTCTCTTTCATGCCCTCTTTTTTTTTGTTTTAATTCCTCTCTTCTGAGGCATCTGATACTGTGGACTTTCTGACACATGAGAGCTCATGGAGCGTACCTCTGAGAGGCCACAGAGCTTTGAACTGAGCTGCATGAAACAAGAGTTAACAAGGTCAAACTGAGCTCTGCTGGTCTGACTTTTACCTCTGATATACCTGTGTATTAAAAAGTCCCTCTAACTGCAGTGTATGTCATTATTTATCTATGAAGTGTTGCATATCAGAAATTAGGCAAGATATAGGCTAGTGTAAATACTACCCATTTGTGTGGATTTCTTTATGTTATGTCTTCTGTAACCTGTAACCATGCTTCAATAGAATTGTCCATGTAGTTGCTTACTTTGTCTTAAATATGGGGTGGAAACAGTGTTGCCCACTCCTTACTACAGATTCTGCTGTTAATTGTATTTATATCATTCTACAAAGTAGGTTCACAGTGTTTCATTGTTTTCACACCCCTGTTATACAGTACTACTTTATTAGGTATATCATGCTTGTACTGGGCTGGACCACTTTTTGCCTTTGAAGCTGCCTTAATGCTTTGTAGCATAGATTCAACAAGTTGCTGAGAACATTTCTCAAAGATTTTTGTCCATATTGGCATGACACTATTACACACTTCCTACAGATTTATCAGCTGCATATCTATGATGTGAATGGTGCTCTGTTAGATTGAGATCTAGTGACTGCAATGGGAATTTGAGTAAGCAAACTCACTGTCACTGTCAGCATGGGAGCAGTACACTGTGGTCATAAAGTGATGTGGATATCACCAGAAACACTACTATCTAGGTTGCTGTTGCCTTCCTATCGGCTCCAAGCAGTCTGTCCATTCTCCTCTGACCTCTGAGATCAACAAGGCATTTTTTGGCCAGAGAACTAATTTTCAGGTCATCCAATCCCAGTAGATCAGAAGTTTCTGGAATACTCAGACCACCCCATCTGGCACCAACAATCATGTCATGTTCAAAGTCACATTTCTTCCCCAATCTGAAGTTCACTTTGAACTTCAGTGGGTCATCTAAACCATCCCTAAATGTATTGCGTTGCTGCCATGCGCTTAGCTGATTAGATATTTGTGTTGAAAAGAAAAACCTGAAAATAAAGTAACTGATGAGTGTATCAGTCACTTCAGATGTCAAATTAAGACGCTTGTGTTTTAGGTAAATGGTTTCCAAGCTGTTTTAATTTCAGAACTTTGAAAACAAGTGGGTTGTTTTGTTTTTAGCTGCACCTCCTCTTTACTGTATTGCTATCTGAAGAGAGGTTTTGCTCTTACTGACAGTGTAAGCATTTCTGGTCCTGATCTCAAAACACAGTTTCTTCAATTGCCATACCCACATTAAGAAACACCACTTTGGACTGGTCTCATCGAAGATCGTAACAATGAAATCCTTTCATGTCTCAGAAGGAAACAGCAAACAGTAAAAACAGTGTCAATTGTCATGGTTTTTAGGTCTTAATTCTTCATTTTTGTTACTGTAATCTGACTGTGGATTCTCCATCTTGGATTGGATGGTTTTAAACTCAAGCTGTGTGGGGCATTTGGCCACCAGAAAAAGGTTAGTGGAAAAATAGAGCTGTAAGCTATAGTGTAGCCCTCCACATACCTTAGGGTGACATGCATCTTTGCGATTTAATAAAAGCAAAAACACAGGGTTAGTTCTCTGGAAACTACATACCACACTGGGTCTGCTTTCTTTGCAAAGTTGCTTACCTGCTGCATTTTTGCTACATGCTGGTCTATTCGTGTTAGTGTGAGGTTCATTTTCAATTGGAAATTTACACAATTTACCACAACTGTGTGATAAGGCAGACTTTCTGTGTGCATCTTGTGGTGCTGCAGAGTTTAGAATTGACATAAAAGTGTCACAAACTTTGGATAAGAAGTCCTACATATTAAGTGTTTCCTACCATTAAGAGGATAGCCTAGAAACATGAATGCCACAGGTCATGATAACTGGCACATTACGCACTCAACTACCTCTGAGACCTTGTCCTCTTTTTGCTTTCTGAGAATCACAGTCCAAACTCTCCTTTACTGACCTACTTTCAAGCTGGTGCATAGATGATATATGAAGCAGGCTTTTTTTGGAGAGCAGGACTAACCAAATGGTGGGGGTTGTCGGGGGTTGAGTGGCTTCATACTTCTGCAAATGTACAAGTAGCAATTTTTTTTTTTTACCTCTTGGCCACTGTGCTACATTTCTCTTTGTAGAAGAGAACATAACCAAAAAACTGAAAGAAATAAAAAAGGAGCTGAAATAATTGAAAGCTGGAGTTTCATTCTCAAAGTGAGAGCCAATTCAAAAACCCCACTTCAGCCCCTATATGTAGAGTATGTGAGTGAAGAGGCCACTTATGTTCATCCTACAAATCATGCAGGCAGCTATAGGAGTCAGGCGTGATAAAAAGAACATAATAAAACAAGAGAGAGAAAAATAAAATGACTAGCAGATTATCTCAGGTTGTAACTCTAATGAGCTCAGCAGAAGACAGGAGCCAAGACAGTGACTGTGTAGCCTTTAAATGAAAGCCTTGGCTAATGTCTCCTGACTTGTCAAACAGAGGTGCAGACTAACAGCGTTTCCTCTTATGGTATTGACCTCTAACTCTTGACAATAGTAGGTCAGAATGACTGGCATGCACTTATTTTAACAGTAAACAGAGGACAAGAGTTCTGTCTGTTTCAATGCCACAGACTAACTTTTTTCTACTGCTTACAGACGAGAAAGACGAGTTTTAGAAGAGTTAGTTCTACGATAAATATTTGTTGCAGCTATTTGCAGATTTGTGGTATTCTATAAGTGAATTCTCTTTTTTTTATTTATATTTTTTCAATAAGGTTTGAACTTAAAGAACTTACTGGTGAAGTGAGTAGGATTACAATAAAATAGGTGAATTGAAACATAGCAATAGTAAAATTAAAAACAACAACAGTTTGGAAAAACAACCACAAAAAAATAAATCTATAAATGCGAACCAACAAACCAGTTCACATTAACATTCCCATTACAGACTTCTAACCTCAAAACTATCTTTATCTTCTGTTCTCAGATAAACATGTGATTCCAACAGTCTTTTTTACACTAACAGCAGCAAAACACCATAATCTGAAGACACTACTTAAACACATCTCTGTGACATACAGATCAGTGACAAAAGAAGCCAGCAAATAAAGACAGAATAAAGGCAAGAGATTTTTTTTTCAAGTCGCAAAACCTAATTAAGTTAACAGTTATTTTTTAATCATTTTAATAATTTTTGGCAATGTTTTCCTATATTTCAATTAGAAAAATTCCAGTAACAATTTGTTATACAGGTTAACTTTTCTATTAAGCGTGGAGCCAGTCCAGCAGCACTTAAGTGCTACAATGTGAAGTGTATCAGAAAAAATATATTCATTACCAAAAAAGGCATGGCAGCGTCAACCCACAGTACTGAATGGCCACAGATTACTTATGTGTTTACCTCGAAATCATCATGACTGAGATAAAATTGTTTTGCCATCATTTTTTTGTTTGTTTGTTTTGTTTACACAGTTGGAAAAATCTCACCTGGAAACCTTTGTGCAGCATTTTCGGCATCTGATAAGCCTTTAATCTCCTAAGATTAAAGGCTTAGATATCAAATATCAAGAGAATTTTTTTATTTCTCTTTGATATTTGGGCATATCGGGACCCGCTGAATGTAAAAACAAAGAATTACCAGATTTTTTTTTTTTTACCTAATTTTTGTTTCTGAGAACAATGAGATGCACATATAAATATATTTGTTTGAAATTTCAATAGAAGAGTGTCAGTATAATGTCCTCGTAAGTGGATATCAGCCCCTTGTAGAGCACAATTTAGTATTTTAGTCTAGACAACCCAAAATGTGATGTCCACATATGTGGACGCCTGGTCCTAGGAGGCTATATACACTAAGTGGACTTCCTTGTATATCATGTCTTACTGATATCTTAAGATAACCCCACCTTATCAGTCAGGACAACAACCCTGACTGTTTCGGCTGTTTTCAGTCCACAGTCCACAGCTAGTCCTAATGTCTGCTAATGTGCTCACAGTGGTGATGTTTGCATGCTAATGGCTTAACATTTGCATTTTTCTCCATCCTCATTTGAAACTAGTAAATATACACATTAGGTTGTATTAAACTCCACTGCACTGCTGCTTTTCATTCAGCACTGTGCAATCTGAAGGTTGTATAAAGGTGATATAAGGTATAATAAAACAAAGCAAACACAGTCATGTAATCTAACACCTGATCAACAATAAAGCACGGAATGACCCAGCTACAGCCACAGCCGTCATTCTCAGAACAGTGGATTAGAGGTGATGATGATACACACATTGCAACCAAGAGCAACATGTTCCAACAGGTGTAGGTCCTGTACACCAGGAGATATTACATGATGTCCTTGCGTCAATACATAAGAGGTTTCAGACCAGGGTAAAGCATTCTTTCATGATGATTCACAAGAGCAAAAGCATTATAAAACATTGAAATGAGTAGTCTGATCATTGATTCTGGGACAGAAGAGCAAACAGGAGACCTTAAATCAGATTAAGACCTGAGCAGGACAGGGACAGGTGTGAGCAGTTTCCCAGGTGCACCTCCACAGGCCATGCAGTGCCGGTAATCAACAGTCGAGGCTGTTAATGACAGGGTGCTGCTGTCAGAGAACTGCAGACATATACACGCACACTCACACAGAAGCACACGTAGTCATAACTCAGAGGCACGCTTGCACGCACAGTCAATTAAGCATTCAATAGGCGTTTTGCTTTCTCGAGCATCTCACTCATCCTCCATCCGTCTGTCTATCTGTCGCTGTTGACCACTCGGGCATTTTAACACCTTTGTTCACATCTGTCAGTTACTGTTGCACAGGTCAGCACACACGCAGTGAACTTAAACTGCAGCTGCGCAGTTACATAAGTGCCTGCTAACCTGTCTGCAAACCTGCTGACCTCTGGCCCTTTTATTACCAGATCAAAAGTCAGCCAGCAAAACAGAACGCTTTTCAAAACAGAACACAGAATGCAAACAACAGTGTTACCGATAATGTGGAAAACAGCACGGCATCAGAAGTGTAATTTGGCGTCTTTATCTGCAAGTAAATAAATAAGGTATTCTAAGCCTGATTCGTTTGTGTAGTTATCCATTTTTTCCTGATAGCAGCACAACAAGACACTGACGTTCAAACAATGTAGGTTTCTGACAAACTATATTAGAGATAGAAATGTAGCTAACAAAATAAAATGTGCTGCTTATCTTAGATTTGTATTGCTTAGGGAGTCCAAATAGTGTATATCTGTGTGTATAACCATCAAAACTACGCCAAGTATGTTATTAACATAGTTAGCTCAGCTTACTAATGTTAACCGTGGCTTCAAATAGATTCTGGTCATACATACAATAGGTGACCATGCACTATAAAACAAAATAGGTCCTAATTTTCTGTTCCTTTTTCCTTGTTTATGGGTTCATGTAGCTGATATGGTGTTGTAGAATTTTGTGACACTATGATTTAAATTATGACATGTGTTGTGGGGATACTAAGGTTGGAATAGTCTAAAACAAAACCTATATGGAAGTTTATATATTAATTTCTCAGAAAACTACAATAGAATACATTTTTGTGAATTTTAGGCCACACCTTTTTCAGAAATTCAGAAACTATGTGCATATCTCCATTCTGTCAAAGTAAAGCTTTATGGAGGACAGATCTGTGTATCAGCATTTTTGAAAGACATGATAAAATAGGCCACCTGTGTGCTGCTGATCTCTTAATCTGATGGGGGCTACAGGTATGTGGGACATGCAGCCAACTCTGTCTTTTGCTTTCCCGCAGCGGGGTGTGGTGAGGGTGCTGCTGGCACATTGTGTCCTCGGTTCAGAATGCGAATGCCAATGGTGCGTTCAAAGCCACACCACACTTAGCCCTGAATACATTTCAACTAGTGGTGCATGTGTTTCTCCTCAAAATTTCCATGATGGTGATTACAGACGTACAGGGTAACAAACACTGCACTTTCCAAAAGCAGCTGGGATGTCACTGTGAGATACCAATGACACTGCACGCTATTTTAACCTTACAGCCTGAGACTGAAATCCAGTCAGATGTGAAGTGTGTCACCGGGCTGTGCAGCTTGGCTCACAGGCATCGCATGTATACCTGCTGATTATAAGCTCTGTCAGAACTTATTCAAAGCGCTCAACATTAAAAGCCTTGAGGGTATAACCATGGTGCTTGTCCTATTTTAAAACTGCTGATGGTAAACACACACCACGAGCCTCCTGAAACTCCACACTAACAGAAACTATGACCATGTGAGTGTGCTGAGGCATTAATGAGCTGACATATAATGTACATGTGAAATATACCTATTGGGCTTTTTTCATGCCACATCCAACTAACCACAGGTAACATTATTGTTTTACATGACAACATAACAATTAAAGAAAATGACATAGTGTTGATATTTGTGTTGATGGAGTGAATGACTCAAACAAATCTGAAGGCTGAGTTTTTTTTCTGTTGTATTACTAATGAGTAAACAATCAAAACAAAGTGAATTATTAGACAAAATACTACTAATCATATCTGATGGCTATATAGAGTTGACCTGTTATTGCCACTGTACCATGTCATTCTTTGTACAGGAATCACATGCATACAAAATCACAGTACAATTCCTTTAAAATCTAATAAAAAAAATAAATAAAAAACTTTTATCATCACTATTTTAGGAGTGAATGAAAGGGACAGTAACACCACCCATGCTTAATTAAGGCTTTTATCATGGAAATGTTAAACTCATGATAACAGTGAAGTGCAGATTGTGTAATGCACATATGTGTTCCCGAGGAAAGCCTCCCTTCCCTCCCTGCTGACAAGTCCTCAGCAGCTCTTCGTGCCACAGCTGACACTCACTTCAGATTGGCATCACTGATCTTACATAATCTCCTTCCATTTTCCAGCCGCCACCTCCGCCTCAGAGCTCAGTACAGAAAACAAGCTTTTGTCTCCAAACAAAGCCAAAACACCACATCTATCAGCAACTCTCATTTGTTTTGAATTTCTCTTTATATCCTTTTACATCGATATCAAGCATAGCCAGGACTGGTTTAATGACCTACAGCACAGAGAAGAGAAGTCCGTTGCCAAGCAGTTGTGTTTGTATAGGCTGTGGGTTTTGCTAATGGGAAGCTATGGGTGGTGAGAGGAGGAGGAGGAGTGAGGTGAGAGGATGTGGGGAGGACAGGAGTGGCTTGGCACAAGCTACCGTTGGTGAGCATCAGCCCTCTCTGGCTAATGGATAGAGAATATTGTGCTATATAGCAGTGCACTAAAGGGTTTTTATTGAGTGAGAGTGAACGAGGGAAATAGGGTGATTATTATGGCTCCTGGAATAGCATAATTAGAGGAAAGCACTGTTCCACTGTCTGAGGGTGTACATATAGGGGTATGAGTGTTGTTTTTCTCTTTCTCTGGAGGATAAAATAGCATGCCATGCCTGGTACATTTCTGTCACACTTTTCTATATTGTCTGACTCTTTACAAAAGTTCTAACTTTAGATTGCATATAAATGTTGTGTACTGTTTCTCAAGTCCAGTAGGGGGGACTCCTCGTCACACTGGTTGCAAAAGGATATCAGAGTTGCTCATTTGCAGACTGTATATAAAAGCTTGAAAATTGACAGTGCTAAAGTGGGTTTACTTTTGCTACCTCTAATCGACCTCTGGTTGCAATAATGTATCCGATGCTTTTTAACAAATATGTAGCCAATTATTTTATATTTTTTAAAATAAGACCATACTGTTTTCCACCTTTGGCTATGTTCCTCTGCATAATTATGTCTGATCCAGTTTCTTAAAAGCAGCAATCTGTCATGAATGCATTTTTTGCTGTAAAACATTCATTTATAAATGGCAAAAACAATTCATAAAAATACAAAATTGAATATCACCGCCTGTCAATTTAGCAAAATTTTAATGCATAATTACATATTGAGCAGACGGAGTGACATTATTAGTCAGTTGACTTTCTGATCATGTGAATTGCTCAAAGGCTAGTTCTATTTTGTGCAAATTGTTGAGGAAAATATATGGCTTTTTAGTTGCTCCATCCACTCTATAATGTGGGTGTGATAGCAGTTAAGCACACATCAAGGCTTTGTTCAGGAAATAGGAAGTGAACACTTAGCGTAGTTCGGCTGTAAACGGTAAAATGATTTTCTCCTCAGAACAAAGGCATAATCATGCTGTTTCCAAATTTAGTGCTCCAACATTTCCTTTAGCAAAGAGCACATTAACCACAAGTGCATAAGCGCACGCTCCCGCATTCGTGTTCAGACACACTTTTACACGCTCTGAGCTAATTGCATACACGCATGTGTATGCTCATACACATGCTGCCATTCCCCACATCAGCTTGACTTGATTAACAGCTGCTTGTGTGTGGAACTGCTGTGCTGATGAAAGACAAGAAGCTGGTTCTTTCACTGCTGCTTGGGCATTACAAGCACAACAATTTACACAACAGTGCAGCACTAACGTTGGCCTTCATTAGAGGGATTAGGAGCCTAATCTGAAACACTGTTTAAGTCTCTCATCCCAAACCCTAAACACTCTCTCAAGGGGGGCTCTTCCCTCCTACACCAACCAAACTTCAAACACTCCATCTGTAACCCCAACCTCTGGGTGCTATCCCCTCTCTCATCGACCCCTATCTCAGAGTGAGGGGTCGCAGCGGGTGATGGAACCCACGTGATGGTGCAGCTGTGGAATGATTTATTGCTAGGTTAATTGTGGGGTGAGCGGGAATTGTGCCTGCAGGCTGCTAGCTTTTGTATGATTACAGGTTCACCTGCTATTAGATTGAGCATACATTTCATTATCTTCTTAGAAGGGCTTGTCTATCCTTCTCAGCCTGTCTTTGGACAACTGAGGCCATGGAGGGAAAGGTTAGAGTTCAGGGAATGGATGCTATACTGGAGTATTGCAGCAATTAAACACAATTTGTTTTGAGCATTTCCTGCACTGACCAGCTGCACAGGGTCTGTCCACCATAAAACTGAGTGGAAATGGCCCTGGAGGCCTAACAGCTATCTGTTTATACAATACATGTGTGAATATCAGGGTAGGGAAGGCACTGAACCATCCACTGGAGTGTGTGCTCAATGGGTAAAAAGACTGTAAAGGCATATAATGAGTCAATATGGCACTCATAATAGAAAAGCTCATAGTATTTAGTAGAAATAGTCCTATACATTTAGCATTTTAGATCCTATTCGTTGGCAGATTGTGATATATACAGTATGTTTCGTGTATAAACACAGTATACTGCAGTTTAAACAGATTGTTAATAGTATTGGGGGTTTCAGTCATTTAAAAAAAAAAGACCCCGGCCCCCGTGGTTGCTGTAGCAACTCTGGCCACTGTTTATCTGTAGTGTGTGTAGGCTGTCAGTCTGCTACCTCAGATGAGTGTCCATGTCTATTTACTGTGGAGGAGGCAGTAAAACTTTGCTGCTCACCAGTGTTAGTTAAACTTTCTCTGAAATGGATGTAACAGTGTTGGACAAAATAAACTCTCATATGATGTGAAAATGCAATCCCACTGTTTATCAGAGGGAAACTGGGATTTTGAGAACAACATTAGCTTATACCCAGCTATAGTTCTTTAGTTACGTCATTGTCAGATGATAAATGTATACATGTACAAATGTTAAATGGTCATATATAGTTTGAAAGAGCTATTTGTGATCTTTAACTGTAAAGTAACTTAGATAAGAGGAACTATGTCCATAGTCTCTAGCCACGAGCATAAAATGTCCTTAGGTGAAACAGAAATGTCCATCTGGGCCACTGTATTCACTGCTCCTATGGTTTGGGTTTTTTTAAGGATAAATTCACTGTTTGTCACAGTGCATCAGTGTGTTGGCAGACACAGTTACACACTATTACATGTATGTTTATGAGTACAACATAATTACATTTGCTTTGCTATTAACCCTTTCATGCATGAATTATTATTTTTTTTCTTAAGTGTTTTTATTCATCTTTAGGCATGAAAAAAAAAAGATTTTTGAACTTCATTTTTTTAAACATGTACTTTTGAAGAGTTTTTTTACATGTCCACTTAGGTGGACAACTAATGTGTATGGAGTGAAACATCAGTGTCCAATGAGGTGGTTTATGTGCAAGTATACCATCAACACTGACACAAATACAAGAAAACGGCATTTGAATAGCTGTCCACTGTAGTGACCCCTATGTGTGAAAGGTTTAAAAAACATCAGAAAAAGTACTTAACTCCCCGTTAAACATGGGGGAACTTTATGTAAAGGTGCACTGGAGCCCACAGTAAATGACAAGTTAAATTTTTAACTGTATTAGACATGTTGATTGGCATGTTTTGTGTAAGTATTTTCTTTAGGATACTAATTGTATGCCATCTGTTACCCTAATAATCCACAATCAAACTTCCATCCGACTCTGTTGTTTTGTGTTGGCTGATCTTCAGTTCAATTTTCCAAAAACTTGGAAAATTAAAAAAACAGATGTTCAAGTTACATCTTTGTGAACGGCGTAAGCTAGCTTTCAAGCAGACATAATATAAGAAAATTTGTGTAGCAGAAGTCAAGAGGAGAGAGAGCGAAAGCCTTGACAGTCAGGAATGGGCTGTGGGATGCGGAATGAGAGATGGTATAATCAATCCTGGGGGATCAACCTAATGGACTGAAATCTTCTGTTTCCTGATATTAACTGCAATCAGTAATCAACCTGCACAGCAATTTGTGACCTTATAAAAACATGTTTCAGTGAAGAATCTGTTGAACACTTATTATAAACACTACCAATCTTGAAAAAAAAAAAAAATTAAAAAAACACATAGAAAA
>VUQR01015558.1:14125-24634 GCA_015108515.1 Hemichromis elongatus | reverse complement strand
CTATGAGCAACTGACTGCACTCAGACCAAAGGGGGCTGAATAATTACGCACACCCCACTTTTCAGTTATTTATTTGTAAAAAATGTTTGGAATCATGTATGATTTTCGTTCCACTTCTCACGTGTACACCACTTTGTATTGGTCTTTCACATGGAATTCCAATAAAATTGATTCATGTTTGTGGCTGTAATATGACAAAATGTGGAAAAGTTCAAGGGAGCCAAATACTTTTGCAAGCCACTGTACCAGCTAGTCCAACTTCAGTAACCCTACAAACGTCACTGCTGTTTAGTTTTCTGTCTTCATTTATGTTTGAAGTGATAGCAGAGCTGTACGTTTTCATTTTTTTTCGAAATCTCTCAGTCAGAACATGGTAGGGGTGTCCAAATTCATGGGCTGCATCCTCTTGAGGACCCAGCGTTCGCGGTCTATGTGGGTTGGGTACTCATCAGGCCGGGTAGGCCGGAAGTGAGCGGCTGTGAAATTGGACAGTCTAGCCTTCAGATTTGCGTCACCAGCTGTCTTGAGCTACGTCCACACGTACACGGGTATTTTTGAAAATGGAGATTTTCTGTTGTTGTTTTATTTAAAAAAAAACCTCATCCACACGTGCAGTTTTGGAAAAATATCTCCGTCCACATGTAAATGCTAAAAACTGAGTTTTCAAAAATCGCCACCCTGGCAGAAGTTCTTACAAATCTCCGTTTTCAGTGACCCAAAATGCTGTGTACGTGTGGGCGTAGCTGTCTGCTCTTTGCTATCATATAACAGGATACGTTATATCATCTAACACTTCTGTTTAATCCATTTTCTGTTTGTTCAGCTGTAATCTCAGCCAAGCCAACTTACTCAGGAAGAAATAAAAACACAGAAAAAGGCCAAACAATAACATGTTTAAGTTATTTAAGTGACTTATATATCATGTTTAACCTGAGTAGTGAAAGACCGCGGTGGGGATGTGCCAGGAGTCCAGTTTTCTTGCCAGCTTAGCGTGCCGGCTAGCTATTGAGCTGATAAGTAATAGGTGTCTCCGAAACCATCAGAGCACGTTTGCAAATATGTGATGTCTTGATAAACCGAGCAGATATTTGAAGTTTACACAGCTACATTCTCCCCTGAAAACATATTAAAAATGTATTTTGTGACCCAGCAAGATTAATAAGAGTAATATAAAAACTTAATAGCGGCTGCCATTGTTGGAAACTGGAATTAGCTGTGCCGGCGCTATGAATTCTGGCATATGGTGGGCTACAAAGGATACACCTGACCCATGCTCAAAATCTGGAGAAATGAGGATGCATTTGTCGGCCACATTCTGAGGAGTCTATGAATTCAGATAGCGTATGTTACATCGCTGTGATGTAATTAGTCTACAAATGCGGTCTCATGAGGATCCAACCCATGAATTTGTACACCCCTGGTATATAATGTTTAGGTGGAAACTAGCGAGCTAACTTCCTGTTAACTTCTAACTCCGTTAAATTTCATGAATTCTGTTTTCTTGGATACCTGGATGTTAAACTTTAGTGTTACACCTGGTAGAGCACCAATACTGATTATTCTTTTACAGATGTAAGAATTTAAACCGTTTTCAAACTCTCAGTGATGCCGCAGTGATCCTTTGACTTTGGGACCTGCAGCAGAGTTTGGGCCCAGACATGGCTAATGACGTCAGACATAAAGACCGGATAGGTTTTAAGAATTAATTGCAGTTTAATGAAGTAAAGAACTCATGCTGATGCAGATGGAGACCTCTCCATGACATGATTGCTTAGTCTGCAGAGAATTCCAGTCTGGTGCCAGCAGGGAAAGTTGATGGGTTTGTCATCCCACCCAGACCTGAATAATTTATAGACCTTGAAGTGAGGATCACACCTCTTTGTTGCCAGGTTGAGGACTTGGCGCTGTACCACACTCTTGGATTCTGCCAGGTTGGGTGGACAGGGTGGTGTTGGTAACATTTACACCTACATCAATAGTGCAAGATTTGTATTTCGCTGTGCATATTTGACACTGCTGGATTCAACACAGTTCTAAGCCATATTTAGATGCACCAAGGCATGACATTACTCACACGCCGTACTTGAACTGGAACTGAGGGCAGATTGAACACATGAGATAGTTTTTCTACTGATTAATGACTACTAGGTCATTTCCAGCTCAGTGGATCCATTGGGAAAATTTCTCACTCTGTTTTGTTCGTTCATCTAACGTTGAGTTTGTTGAGTTGACTGTCCAGAGTGCTTATATTTACAAATTGAGTTCATATAATGGTAATGGAAAGACAGAACGCTCTTTTTTAGTCAACTCCATGACCTTTAATAGTAAGTGCTGATCACAAAGATGAACAATCAAAAGGGACTGCCTTGTGTCTAACATGAAATTAAAATAAATAAAAACCTGCCAAAATCTTGTGATGTCGAGTCACCATTTTTGGAATCTGAGTAAAGGATCAGCTGAGCGCAAGTTTTCTTCTTCTGGATCATCTGTCTCCACATACCCAACATCCTTTGCCCAGTATATTTTATATCCCACCCACCTCTGCACCTGTCCAAATATTCTCAGCCTTGCCTTTTTAATATTTCTTTGTTTAAAAAATGCTCAATCTGAGTTGTCCCTCTAATATACTCATTACTAATCCCATCCATCCTGGTCACTCCCAATGCAAGTCTTAGGATCTCTAGTGCCTCCAACTCTACCTCGTTTTTGTTACTGCCACTGCCTGCAAACCATATAACAAAGCCGAGCT
The DNA here is from genome assembly GCA_015108515.1 of Hemichromis elongatus. NCBI lineage: Eukaryota > Metazoa > Chordata > Actinopteri > Cichliformes > Cichlidae > Hemichromis > Hemichromis elongatus. Next base: position 21,885 of record VUQR01015558.1, on the reverse strand, counting down.
CACTCCAGCCTTCTACTTCTACAGTACTTCTGTCACTTTATAATCCAGTGATGAGAACTGTAGCTTTCCATGTGACCACATTACAGTAATAATTATTTATTTATATCTGCAAGGATAGCAGCGCAATAATAGTAGGCCTAGGCCAAGTCAGAGACATGATGTTAGATTTAAAAAATTGAACCAGGAGAATTTAGAAGCAGTGGCTGTTAAACTGTTTCCTGGAAAGATGCTGGGAAAGCTATGGAAAAATAAAGTACAAAGGTGTGGACAAAGGGGGAATATAGAGAGATGTAATAAAAATAAAGAGAAAACTTAACTAAAAGTATGTAAGAGTAGAGAGTAGTTAATGAGTGCAGATAAGAGGAGAGGGGAAGTGCTTATTGAATCATGGGAAGTTCCCAGCAACTGCAATCTCTAGCAGCATAACTAAGAGATCGTTCGGCGTCACCAGATCTGGCTCTAAGTATAAGCTGTATCACAAAGGAAAGTTTTGAGCTTATTTTAAAACAATGTCCAATCCAAATTGAATCCACACAGGTGAGGGTCCTGATAGGCAAAATCTCTGCCTGCAGTTCTACATTTGGGAACTCGGTCATTGTCAACGAACCCATAGTACTACTTTTTTAAATCCAGTCTTGTTCATGCTAATATCTGCTGAGTGTAATGAAACCAATGCAGACAATTAGCAATTGTCCATAAAAAGAAACTTTAGTTTTCAAGTGTCGATATTAACTCCACAGCCAACTGTGTGTTGTGTTGCAGGCAGTGGAAGAGAAGGAAGGCAGCGAGACTGCAGACCGTTGGTTTAAGTGTGAGAATTTGAGGATTGTCAAAGTGAAAATGTGGTGATCACGCCAGATGGCGAGTTTTCCGCATGCCACTTCAAAGAGGCAGGGACGGTGCTTTGTAGGCATTCTGCCGAATGCGTCGCTTTTCATGTGCAGGTCGGAGAGGGTCAGCGATGCTCCGTCTGAGCCTCTTCATTAGACTCCTATTTCCTTCATTACACATCGTGGTTTTAATTGTCTCTCCGTACTGTACACATACTCCATTTCTGGCAAAGTTGGGTTTTGCTTCGCGTCAGCACGCTGCTTGGGAAAACAAAATGGTGCAGTCTATTTGAAAAAGTCTTTGCACGAAGGACTCTTTTGCTTGTGTATAAAGGTATGGCATCTGGTGAGGTAAACAAACCGAGAATTTTTTTTTTTTTTTTTTTTAAACAACTGACAGTCTGCTGATCATTACACTAACAGGCCAGTCTGGCTGTGTGGGCTTTTCTGCCAGATCTGGACCATCATCACCCACTATTAGCATGTTTACCTGTTGTCTGGTTAGTTTTACACTCCTGCTGAGATTCTGCCTCTCCAGCACACCGCTGCATATGTGATATAAATGTGTCCTGGCTATAATATTACATTTGAATTCATCTAGTTTTTTTTCCCAGCATGGTATACACACGTACACACGTACAAAGAAACCATAAATGTGAAAAAAGAGTCTTATGTTGACCCATCAGTCAAACAGAGGGAAATAATTTGCCTGTGAAGAACCACACAAACCGCAAGTAAACAAGCTCTTCTTCCTTTTAATGCATTATTTATGGAAAACAGGACAAGGAGGAGGAGGAAGAGGTGGAGGCAGAGTAGTGTATGAGAGGCAGTTGTGTGTGCAGTATTGTCTGTGATGTGATGTCCTTTGTCTATTATTCATGACTTCTGCAGCACCCCCCTCTTACTGTATCTCTAAATACAAGACTTAACTATTGAGGGTCAGTGTCCAGTTGCTTACTGTCCAAGAAGAATCCAATTAGGGTCTCCTCACTGAGACTGAGTAACCTGATCAGTGACAAGAGTAAGATTAAGCAAAATTTTATTAATCATGTGAGAGATTGACAATGATGCTGACCTGACAGCATCTGATTTTTATCAAATGGAAACATCAGAATGGTCAAAATCCAGGATTGCCACATTTCAACTATCAGCTGGAGTGACACGGGGAGGCAGTCTTAAAGAGAGTTACAATACATACACTAAACTTTTAATACAATAAACAGTTGACATACTACCCCAGTTTCAAAAAAAAAGAAAAGAAATTGATCAAGATGTTTCCAAGAATCTGGAGAAATCTCTGTGTGCAGACACTGCACATGGAAATCACTGCATGGACTCAGGAACACTTCCAGGAATCACTGTCCATGAATAAAGTTCACCACGCAGTCCACAAATGTAAATTACACTTCTATCATACCAAAAGAAGCTATATGTGAACATGACCCAGGCATGCTACGATCTTTTCTGGGCCAAGACTTATTTCAGTTGGACTGAGTAAAAATATAAAACTGTTTAAATGAACTGAAATGTGAAATTCCACTTGCCATCAGCGTTCAGGTCAAAGGTTTGCATCTGTGATGGTATTGTGTTGCATTAGTGCTTGTAGAACTAGCAGCTTCCACATCTGGAAAGGCAACATTGATGTTTTCAAGGAAGGCCTTGCATATTTCACAAACCCAATTTGAAACCACATACTGCAGCTATTAGGACAGCATGGCTTTGAGTAGAAGAGTCTAGACCTTTCATCAACTGGAAAGCATTTGGTGCATCACAAAGCAAAAGCAGCTAGAATCCTTTATCAGATTATAATGTGACAGCATTCCTCTCCTCAAAGTCCAGGAACTGGTCTCCTTAGTTTCTAGATGTTTGCAGGCTATTGTTAATTGTTACAGGCTATTGTAAAAGCAGAGGGGACACTAAACTGTGGTAAAAATGTCCTGGTCAGAACATATATTAAATATTTTGCTGGCATGAAATAAAAAATGACCTAATATTTCTCTTAAAATGGTGCATTTTCTCAGTTTAAACTTTTGGTAAGCCTTCTGTGTTCAAAACAAATTTGCAATGATTTGCAAATCATCCCATTCTGTTATTACACTTAATAACAGTAATAGAAAACTATTTGCCAGCTTTGGTCAAGCTCAGAATCTTCTTAGAATATTAAAATCAAGTAAAAAACACATCTCCAACAACCATATACATCAGCATGAAACAAAACCATTAGGAGGAAGCAGAGGAAGGTGAACTCGAGGTGAAGAGAGGAGGGAAGAGAGGAGGATGGAGCAAGTGTCGCCTTAACAAAAAATTCATTGACTACAACAACACTTCTACTTGAGTAAAATAATCTGGCCCTGTTTCCTCTCCTGCATTGGAGAATGCTGATTAACTCCAACTCTCCAGGCTCACAAATGCCACATTACAACCTTTAGATAATGAGGTTTGAAAACATAACTCATTTTAAAAAGTCAAATGTGCTTTGGAGCATAACATCAGAACAGCGGTCAGGGTTGTGGCTCTGATGTTGTTATCTGTGTTTTGTTGCCTGATCTGATATGCAGTCACCCAACTGAGCAACTTCAGTTAAACCCTCTCAGGTTTAGGCCTATCTAATCCTCTCTGTAATTCCTGAGTCATTTGGTAGGAGCTGGAGGAGGATGGTATTTTTGGAGGTCTGTATTAGTTTGCGTCTGCAGGCTTCTAGGTAAAGTCACAGGGGCTAGGCGCTATGATTAGCAGCATTGCATACAGAAAGGGGAAACAGCAGTAGCAGGCATTAGCATTGTTTGCACAGCTGTTAAAGTAATGCTACCTCATTCCTCTTCTCCGGAGGCAGGGCCTGCAAGCTGCAAGGATGATAACACATCGTCCCAGAGCAGCTCTTGTCACGCCAGTCCTCCCACTGTCATAAATTTAAATTTTATTTTTTCCAGTTAATGTCTTCTGCTAACTTTAGCTGTGGCATCCTGAAAGATTCACTTCCACTAAAGGACTAATTTTATGTTTCGTTTTTCATTCTTTTAGATTTTTTAAATAATTTTATTTACACATCAGTATTTTCTTTCTTTCATTTCTTTTTCTTTTTTGGCGGCCTACATGTAGTGTGAATGGTAGTTACTGTCATGATTAGCCACAGTGAACCACAGTGCGTGCACGAGGCATTGAAAGGCTGGTAGAATGCTGGGTCATCAGAGTGTTCTTCAACATTAGCTCCAACTAACTGATAAAGCTTCTGCTAAATGAAAAACTATGTATCCAACAAGCAGACACACAAAACGTAATCTAAAATGATCCATAAAATGACATTCTAAGGTAGTAAACCGTTTGTGTTTAATGTATAATTACCTCTGAAGGTTGACCACCGAGGTGCGCCACCATCTGTCTTCTTTCCTCTCTGCTAGCCTTGTGTCTGGATTTTTCCAGCAAGACAACCTGTGCGCCACCTAGCGGTCGTTTTCTAGTTCAGAGTGAATAGTGATAAGAACTCTGATGACCGAGCATTCTACCAGCCTTTAAACGCCTCAAAAGTCTCAAAACTCCTTGCCCACTTGTAACTCTGATCTGTGAGTAAACATGGTTTTGTCTGTGTGTATCAGGTGATTGGTGCATGTGTGTTTAACTATTTGTTGGCATGAGAATTTGTACTTAGTTGTAAGCTGTTGTACATTTACAAATCATGTTTTATGCACACACAAATTTGAAGTTATACGAAATGTAGTTTATGGGTTACAAATCATGGTTAACACACACACAAATCTTTTGAGACTATTTTCACTCCATAGCACGCAGCCTGGGCTCGAATCTGGCCTATGGCCCTTTGCCCCATGTGCTCCCCCCCTCTGTCCTTCTGCTTTCCTGTCACTCTTCATTGTACCCTACTGAAATTTTTTTTATTAAAAATGGTTACTTAAAGTTATTGCTACTAAACAGGGTTCTACAAGCTACCAAATCATAGCATGTACTTTGTTTTTCATAGGCCTGCATAACCTCTGAGAACTTTCTTTATAGAACATTATGTTATTACAAAATGATCATACATGACATGATGTTCTTCACCAGTCAATGGTTTTAATCTTGTGACACTTCAATATATAAAATCAGAGACTTATTATTACGTATTACTAGTTGTAAGAAGCATATATTTCACGTTTGTTACTTGTCAAAAATTGGTATTTGTAGTCTTTAAAAATTTAAAGAAGCTTATAGTCAAAGATAAGTCACTGTATGAATTCAAAGAACTTTCTCACCAAAGTAGAGCTTATACTTACAATTGCAGAAATTAAGCTAACATGTCATAAATTAGCTCACCGTGTGAGGAAGGCAGCAAATTAAGGTGTGCAGTCAAATATATTTTTTAGGGAATGTAATGGCATGAAAGTAATGATTTCTTTCTGGATAATGTGATAGGATTACTGAAAATTAAATTATAAATTACAGAGAGATTATTATAGCAATATATTGTTAAGCACAAAGTTAGCGCTGAGGTCTTCTATCATGTGCATCACTGATTGGATAGATGCTGTTTTAAGAGGGAATATTTCTCACTCACTCCTTAATTTCTTACTTTTTATAAACTGGCCTTTATCTGAATGCACGACATTAAAGATGGGTCTCTGTACCATCTGACACAGTCTGTTTTAGCTAATCTGGCTCTGTACTGATGTGCTAATGAGAGATGGGGACATCGACACAGGTTCAGAGCGTGCAATGACTCAGAGAGAAAAATGGGCCATCATGAGAACCATTATTGCTCTCATTCTACCTTTGAGCCAGAGAGTTTCGTTTTTCTCATTAAATGAATAACATCCCTATATTGCCCTGTTCAGAGGTATTATAAAATCTTATATTTCCCAAGGCTGCTGAAATAAAAGGACTCACTGTCAAATTTTGGTCTACTTCAACTCATACCATAGGGTGATGTAGCAAGCCAGGAAGAATATGAGCAGTAAAGAAATAAAGGGGACATTCGGGGTGGGGGGGCTGGGTTATAGAAGCAGATCGGTGTGCTAATGCTAATTTCCTTGCATTCTTTCCTGGTGATGGAAGGATAAACAGGAAGCTTGGTGGCAAATTCTGCCTGAAGAGTGTGATTGCTGACAGGCTTGACCCCTGTGCTCTCGCCATGTTTCCCCATAACTCACAATTAACGCAGACATTAGAGCATCCCGAGAGGCCCGTCCAGCTTTATTTCCTTTCTCAACAGAAATCGGGCAGCAGCAGCCAGACCCTTGGACCTGAGCCCAGTTCTATGATTTAGCTAGAGAGAGACTGATAGCAAGACGAGAGGATGGAGGGAGATGGTGGAGGAGATGAAGGGGTAGAGGGGTACCCTGAGCACACTTTGGGGGTTTAGGGCTGTTATGGATATGGCTGTGGTAATTACTCAGTGCTTGTTATTGCCCACGCTGCCACACCTGTGCCCGGCAAAATGCCGGTAGAGCGCCGGAAGGTGTCTGGAAATACCTCAAGAATGTGTATGATAACCTGATACAAGATCAGCCAGAATATATGCAGAGATATAAAGACACAACTCAGTGAGAAAAACTCTTTTCAATTAGCTTGTTTACCAGCTGAAGGCTTTACATTGTTATGTGTTATTTTGCAAGGGCGAGTTTTGGCGCAGTCCTTTTATTTGGGAAAATAAACGAGCACCTGTTCTTTGACGTGTCAAACTCAATCTCACGGCTCGTTAGTGTGGCCCCTGCCCAATAACCCAGCGTTAGCGCCGCTTTGGCTCCTAATTCCCATCTCTGGGCTGTCACACAGTGTCATTGCCACAGTCATTCATGTTTTTATTCATTTCACTTTTCATCATTTATTTATCGCCCAGCCAAGCTGGCACACTAACACTAGAACCTCGGACAGGAGTTACTGGGAGGTTGACAGAAGACAACATTATTCCTGTGGAAAAACTGCTGACCACTGACAGCGAAGGCAGCAGCTGCTGAGGGAAAAAAATAGCTTTCTCTCATTTTAATAGGGAGCCTCCCACAACTGTGAGGCTTTTCAAGTGGAGTGTTACAGAGAACAGTAAAGAACTGTTGGTAGGTTAGGTACAGTTACGATTCATGTGTAAGGATTACTGAAAATTAAATAACCCTAACCCTAACCCTAGGATCATCACATTTGTGTTAACCTTTTCCTGAGAATTCTTATAATTTCTGAAATTATGATTATTTGACATGAGGCTAAAATTCATCCAAAAAACTAACCCTATAATTAAATGTAGCTATTTTTTCAAAGTAAGTTAGATATCAATGATCCTTTATTAAAAAGTGTAATAAACACCAATGACTTATTGGGACGTTTTAGAGGCAAATAAGTGAAAATTCTAATTTAAGGCTGTTGAAGTGTTACTAGTTAAGTAATAAGGCCCTTCGCATTGCATGTTTTTTGTAAGATTAAAACTGGCTTTTCTCTGTTATTTGTGAAGGCTGTTTATCCTGTATACAATATTAAGGGTTAGGTATGTCCAGCATTACAAACAGTACAGCGATGTATTGCTGACATATATGCATTGAGAGTGCAGTTTGAGCCACTATGTAGCGGAGATGTGTCTTTGCTCATTGATAAAGGGTTGCTGCTATGTTGCTTAGCACTGCTTTCCCTAGCTTCCTCTGTGCAGTCTACACAGAGATGGAATAGATAGTGATGCTATAGCTTGCTCATTGGCAAGACATTAGGGCGATGCTGCTTACCTCTGCTTCTTCAAGTGTTTTTTTTTTCTGTCCACATGATGTAGCATTGATGTAGCTTACTGCTGCTTTAATGACTTCCATTCCATGTTCATGAGCCACATGCTGATCTTCCACATATCTAATCTATAATAATCTTTAAATTTTAGGTAAAAAAACCCGAAAGATATCACACATAAATACTTTTACATTCACATGTAAAAAATTTTATACAATGGACAGGCCAATGCCAATATAT
>VUQR01015558.1:12500-14089 GCA_015108515.1 Hemichromis elongatus | reverse complement strand
CCCACACAAGATGAAAAAAGGGGGTTGAAAACAGCTTGGTTGAAGTGAAAGAAAAAACACTTTAAAAGTCAAACTCTTAATTCAGTCTTTCTTCAGTGATGTTGGCTGATTGTCTAATCGAGATCTGTGCCTTGTTAAACCTCTGTGCACATCTGTCTGTTGAGGGCGGTGAGGGAAATAGAAGTTACCATGTGAAATTATGATCTTCAGTTGGACTAATATCAAGCAGGTGAGGCTCTGCCTCCCATTCTACTTTTAAAATACCATAGGAACCAGAAGCCATCGTTCTGACCATAAAGTGTTCTGCTGGGCTGATGTGGTCCAATGAGGTCGGCAATACTGACAAGTTTCTAAGTAAAACCCTATATTCATTGCCATATTAGGACAAAGCCATTCAGATTTACCCTGAATACTTATTTGTTATCCATCGTACAAGAATACAAAAACAATACCTTTTGTGAGAGAACAAAACCACAGAAAAAGGTTATGACTTATAACAAAAATCTATTTTTGTGTAGAAGTCTAAACATTACAAGACATTTGTTTTATGCTCTTACTATTTGCACTGATCACCCTGAATAACACAGGGTGAAATTTAACAGTTTAAATGAATAATGGTTGAAAAAAGGTTGGTATGAAACACTTTATCAGCATAAAACTCTCACAGATCAGCTGACAGGGTGCCATCAGAAACAGGACATGATGTCAGAAAAAATAACTTTAGCTGTAGATGACCTTGAGCTAGCCGAGATAACTCAAGGTCATAGCAAAAAGAAGTAGCTTAAGAGTTGTTTTTACTAGAAATGGAGTGTGCTATCTGGGATTGTTCTTCAGCTGAACAAATTAGGCACTGTGGTAAATGTAGTAGCAAACATTGTAGAACTGAGTATCTGTTAAAAAAGCTAAAGCTTAAAGTGGTTTCTGTAAATAAATGTATGCTGAAGTGTCCTTTGTGACTTCTTCCTGTGTGTGTGCTGGTTAATGCTGGATTTCTGAATGCTGGAAGGGAAGCAGATGCCCTTTATCCCTCCCCACCCTCCTCTCCTTCCACCCACCTAGGTAAAAGAGCTGTCACCCTGCTCTTAACTAGATTTGAAAGCATTAACACTTTCACCCCGCATGTTCTGCCCCATGGGACATGGGCCATAGGCAACAGCAGCATTGCCACTTCCAAACACCATGCCCCTGATAACGTTGGCACATGAGGATGGCCTGTCTGGTGCGGCACACATTGGCAGCAGTACCCAAAGTCACTCAGCAGGCCCTGGCATGCAGCCAGTCAGTTGAGCCAAGGCCAAAAATAAAAAGACAGCCAGATAGGAAGGGAGCGAATAAGAGAGAGAAAAGTAGAAGAGCATTTCCTCTTTCATTTAGCCTTCCAACTGTTTCCTCCATCTTCTTTTAATTGACAGTACAAATGCACCTGCCATTGTGGGGCATCACAAAAATGGGTTGTGGCACCTGTAGAGACACCAGAGAGGAAAAGTTGGCTGGAGGAGCACAAACCAAGGGTCAATTGCTTCACTGCATCCCAGATTTCTTTCTCACTTAACAAACTCTATAGCTACAGGCATTTATTTTACCCAGTA
>VUQR01015558.1:0-10000 GCA_015108515.1 Hemichromis elongatus | reverse complement strand
GTGGGCTTCTGATAAGTAAATGGTCTTAGAATAATAAAGACTTGCAAGCACTTGAAAAGAACAGTTTGGGGGTTAGTCACAGCTGCCAGCACACACAGCACAGTAATATCGACGTAGGATTAACAGCAGTCATCATGTGACTTCTATTCCAAACTATGATTGCGAGAGTTATGGTTACTCTATAGTCAGTATTAAATAACTTATAGTTTAACTACTTAATCCTTACCTATTTATCTTCTTTAATCTGTTCCAATATTTATTTCATAACCAGTTATTTCAATACAATTCAATTCAATTTTATTTATATAGCGCCAAATCACAACAACAGTCAGAAATATACCACAATACAAAAATCTACCAAATCTACCAAAATACAATAAAACAATCAAATATTTATATTTAGTGTGTTAGTTGATATTCTTTTTGTGCAAGACTACAATGATATGTACATTTTATTCCCTATTATTCAATATTTGGTTACTATTTGCTAGCATGAAATTGGTAGCACATGAAACTACTACTACTCTGTGATAGCTGACACACAGTTGCAACATTATCACCTTTATTAATAATATTAGTTTTTTTCCTAAACAAACTGACAAACTGAGTTACTATCAAAAATTATTCCAACACAGTTTATGTGCCGCTCTTACATGTAGGTTCTCAAGATGTTCCTGCCATTACCAGTGGTATTTTGTGTTAAGCGCTAACTGCTGGCTATCAGCGAGTGTGGACTGGGATGTTGTAAGTTAGTGAATAAAACATGTTCTGTTGCCACAGGGGCTCCACATTAGGCAGGGCAAAGTGGTGATTAGCCGACCCATCAGAGTCTGCACTGTAATTCCCAATACCACTTCCTCCATCCCTCCTGCTTTCTTTTTTTCTCTCTCTCTTATCCGCCCTTATTCTGTAGTGGACTATAAACAGAGCAAAGAGATGATAGTTCATGGTCATTTATCCTTTTTGTTTTATTTACCTTTACTTACATTTGAAAACTTATATTTTCTAATGGTGTGTGAAAATATTTGAAGAATATTTGTTTTACTGTAATTTTTTGAGATGATTTAATAGAAAAAAAGAGTGTTGTTCTCATAAATATGAAATATAATTGTTTCTGACAATTTTTTAACTTCTTTACACATTCTCTCATGTTTATTCTGATAATTTTGGCAATCTCCCTCTAGAAATTTGCTGACATTAGTGAATTTTTATATAAATGCTATGATTATTATTCCTTATTTTGAGAAAATCATTACGTTATTCTCTTAATAATAAATTCAAAAAATTAGGAGAAAAAGTTTCCAGGGATGTAGTTGCTGGCTTTGTCAACTCAATGTCTAAATCACTTCTAGGGAGGTGCATGTCCAGCCACACCGTAGGCTTAGGTTTTAATCTGAGAATTTCAGAGAGGTTTGCAGTTATGAGGTAGCAGATTTCCAGCTAAAGCATAAATTCCTATTTATTCCTGATACTGTCACATTACTTATTGTCAGCACTAACTGAAACAGTTGACAGTCAGCTAGCTAAAAAAAATAACAACAACAGCTAACAGCTTATAAGCTTATCTTATGCCACGAATCTAATGTTCACGTCAAATGATTCAATAATACTGGCTAACAGCAACTAACGGAGGCTAACAGCAGCACTTAAGTTCAGGATATCTTCAACAACCCACCTATTGCTATCTTTAGAGAAAAGTGAGCTTCACTGATTCATCCATTTCTGAGAATCCTGTCACAAAGGTTTAAAGTTTCTTCTAGGCATGGACATGGATAGTGGAGGTAAACAGCAGACTGATTGTAGGGTCTTTAGCTTATTATATAAAGTACCTTGAGGTGACTGTTGTTGTGATTTGGCGCTATATAAATAAACCTGTATTGAAATTGAATTGAACTGCCAGCTTATACTCACTACAACATACAAGAAGTGTCATGTTTAAGACAAAAACATCCTAAAACATACTAATGATTTTCAGTAGATACAGCCAGTCAGCACTCCCACATGTCATAGCAGACAGGTCTGGCCTGGATCTGGTTTCAAGCCGGCACTGCTGGCTGACTTCTGGCTTGGTAAGTGGTATATCATCCACATGTGGGCCAGGTCTGGCAATAATGTCACTATTTATGTGATGGCATGCCATATCTGGCCCGATTGGGGTTTATGTTCCCCAGGCTCATATAAAACAGGTCTGGCCCAGATCCGCCATCAAGCTGGAACTTCTGACTGACTGGTGTCATGGCAGGGTGTATGTTAACCAGATGTGGCCCAGGTCTGGCAATGATGGCACTATTTATGTTCCTGTTTTAGTTAGAAAACCCAAATGCCATTTTCCAGTACTATACTGCTATGGTAGCCAACATTTCAAATGCAGGTTTGACAGGTTTGTGAGTGTACACTTTATCCAAAACCTACTGAGGGTTTTCTCATGCTTACTACTGGGTGGCTGTAGCTCAGGAGGTAGAGCAGGTCACCTACTGATTGGCTGGTTAGTGGTTTGATTCCTGGCTCATCCATTCTGCATGTCAAGAATATGAATGTAGTTAGAAGGCACTCAATTTAGAGAAAGTGTATGATTGGGTGAACTTGGCATGTTGTGTAGAGCACTTTGAGTAATCCAGGAGAGTAGAAAAGTGCTATATAAGAATCAGCCCATTCAGTGTCTGAACAGGGTTTCATCATGTTACTTTTGACCTTTTATGTTCCAGCACATTTTGTTATTACATGTCTTGATTAAGGTACACATTAGGCTGACATCTGGGGCCAGAGCTGAAACTGTTCTGGGCCAGCACAGGACCACAAGTGTGTCTGCAACTGGCCTTGTGCTAGCCCATGTGTAGGCCACCTCTGGCAAACCAGATCTGGGTCACCAAAGGGCCGTCAATTTTTGTGGTTTGTGGGCCACGTGTAAACGCATTGTGTGGGCCAGATCTGGGTCATACCAATTTTTCTATGTGGGCTCTTGTTTCTCCCTCCTATGCACCTTAAGTTCCTTAAAGTCATAAGTAATATTGGCAAGCGTAGAGCTGCTATTTCAAAGAGGTGTGCTTTTCAAATCAGACAGAATAGTTTAAATGCATTACTTGAATAACATGTAGTTTTTGGTCAGTCTTTAGTCTGGCTCATTTTCACAATGTATGCTTTTGTGGTGGTGCATGATGTACAGGGTTATTTAGTGCATTAGTGAGTAACAAAGTGTCAGGACATGTTAGACACATGGGATAATAGAGGATGAAATAATTTCCTATATTTAAGATTTGCAAATAGGATGTCCATCTGTTACCTTGTCACGTTGGTTCACAGAGGATTGATGGTAAATCTTTAAATTTCACAGTATTGTCTGTTTGTTATGACCAGACACAGTAAATAGAAGACACACGAGAACCTAACGAGACTAACCAAAAAGAAATTTTTTTTTTATTAATGTAATGATAACATATTTATCATCCAGATTTAACATTTTTAATTCAAATGTATAGCTCATCAGACTTTTGCAGATTTATAAACTTATCTGTGTAACCTCTGGGTTTCATTTGTGTCCACACAGTGTTGAGATCTTCAGCGGCGTGAAACATTGCTGCTTGTGTTTTATTGAGCTGTCAGTGTGTCGGAGTTGAATCGACTACTCACACCAGCGCTGTGGACCAAAGCTCTCTGAATATGTAATTAGCTGCAGCAGTACAAGTATTTCATGAATATTCATGATCTTTTTAATTAGGCGCCTCTCTTCACAGCTAGCCGCCACTAAAAGTTACCTCCTCGTCACACACTGTGTATGTGAGTATGTGTGTCTATGGGTGAGGGTGTATGCTCTGTGTATATGTATGATAGCATTTTGGAGTGTGTATGCTTTCTCAGCCCTCAAGTGTTCGTGTAGTGCATGACGAAAAGAATTAGGAAACTGAGAAAAAATGTGACAACTACAAGAATAAAAGAAAGGTGTTGGACTAAAAATGTACTTTTTTCTGTCGTTGAATTACTTAAATATGTAGGAATAGTTGTGAAAAAAATTGTGTGCGATACTGTTGGATTTTTTTTTATGTAAGAAAAACATTTGACACTCTTTGAAATGTGCTTGCAGATAAAGGTGATATAGCTTAATTAACAAAATGTCAATAGATAAAATAATTTGATTAATTTGATTAAAAAAACAAAACACCTTTCAACTCGGGAACTAACACTCCACCAATTAGCAGAACACTTCGGTTTGGTGAACATTTTAATTACACATCCATGGAAAATTCCTTCAGTTGCAAGACATTTGAAGATTTTCTTCAATGTGCTGCCCATTTCAAATTTCCCCCTTAACATTCCAGTGGGATTCAAATCTGAGCTTTTTCTCTTGACTTTGCAGTTCTTATTTCTGAGACATTCCTTGGCTCATTTGCTGGTGTGCCTAGGAATATTATCCTGTTGAAAGATTCACTTCCTGTTCATCTTAAAGTTTCAGTCAGATGGTCTTACATTTCCATTGAGAATTTATTAATATAATGCAAAAGTCATAATTAAATTACACAGCAAAAAAAAAAAAAAAAAAGTTGGCTAAATTGCCATCACTGTAGTTCATATTGTATGAGGTTCTACTCAGGAAAAGCTGTCCTTACCTGTACCATTTGTAACATTTTCTAGGGCACAGATAAATAAAATAGAATAGAAAAGCTCTTTATTTCCAATGTACATGCACAACAAAATAATGTGTTTTTTTTCATTCAGAGCTATTCCAAAGAATCCAAGAATATAAATATGAGATTGTTAAATCTTAAGTGAATATGAATTGAAAAACAGCTTGATAGAAATCTGACTTCAGATGGCTGTTTATACTTGGCAAAAAAAAAAGGGTGTCTATTTAATTAGTGAACTTTTGGGTTTAGCAGGTTGTTGTGCTTTTTTCACTTTGGAGGTAACCAGGCTGTCTAGTTATGTCTTTGCTGAATATTAAGACTATTTGCATCTCACCCACAGCAAGAACACCCGGTGTCTAAAATGTGTCTCCTTCACTGCAGCAGTATCAGACAGTCAGTACTAGAGCTCCCAAGTGAAACATTTATGACAGCGCTTGAAGAGTCCCTTTGACTGAAGGGAAAAGGTCAAACTATAAAAAATATTTATGTAAAGTTTGCTTATTTAGTAAAGTGGCCGGTTGAGAGGATGAATGCTAAATCTAGAGGTCTGATGGTAGTTTCTGTTACAACAGCCAAGCCATTATCTAGTGACTGATATGTTTATGACTGTCACATGTAAGCAATGCTATTAGATATTGCCAACATTCAATCTCATAAGTGATCCATAATGGTAAGAATGATATCAGCATACTGTTTGGAAAAGTGACTTTTTATAGGCAGAGTTGGTGAGGTGTACAGCATGTGGAGTGACACTGCTGTCCACAAAGTAGCGAAGGTTTATTAAGAAATGGTTGTCTCTACATCAGATGCAAAGGCAGCCAGATTTATTGAGCCTTAAATTATTCTAATGTTTCTCAGAGAATGACTTTTATATGAAAATCAGTCCCAGCATTTCCCCAGTACCAAGATATTATTCAGTGTTCTCAAAATTTGTTTTAGAGCAACATGTTTTATTAGTGGAAATTCAATTTCAGTGTAGCTCAGTGGGATTACTCCATTTTAAGATTGTTTAATCATGTATTGATCATAATAATAGGTATTTTTTAAAATTTGATTGCCCCTTTGAATGTGTCCGTTCCTTCTTATTCTACTGGTTGCTGTGTGATTAAAAACAGCAAGAGTTCAATTTTAATTTTAATGTTTTTATTTTTATTTATTTATTTTTTTGCTCGTCCAGGCAATTAGAGTGCTCTGGGGTGCAGGTTCTCCATTTTAATAATGACAGTTTTGTCATTCCACCTGTGCAAGGCCACATTACTTTTCCTCAGGCTCACTGGTCTCTCTTGAAACTCTGCAATTAAAGCATAAAAAGCACAAACCTCAGTGCCTGATGCCCCAGTCAATGGTGAAGAAATGCAGAAGATGCCGTCCAAATGCAGAGCAAGAGCGATCTCTTCTGGACATTCAGTGTCAATACAAGAAGCTGTAGGAGCAGGAGAGGAAAGAGTGGACATGACAGCTTTAGGTGACCACACATTATATTTTTATCAGAGAAAGAGAGGTGTATTTTTGGAAAACAATGGCTAATGATCTACTGTGATATTTAACTGAAAATTGACTTGTACCATGATTGCAGTGAGACTGCAGATGATACAGGGATCAGTAAAAAAACAACGCCAGGATGACCTGAATCTTCTACTTCTAAATTTAGATTACTGTTATTGATTTTGATCCTAAACTCAGCACCTAACTAAGTACTGTAGTACTTGAATTTATAGAAAAACATGAACTGAGGTTTTCCCATTCTACTGTTAAATCTAGTATTGAATTTAAAATCCTTCTCTTTGCATACAAAGTCCAGATTGATCAATTTCACCCCAATAGAGCACTTCACAGTTGCAGACTCCAGAGCCTCTTGTAGTTTCTAGACATTTTAGAACTGGGGGCAAGGTCTTCAGCTATTGGGCTCCTCTCCCGTGGAACCAGCTTCCAATTTTCTTCCTCTAACTTTTAGTGTTAGTTTTATGGTTGATCCATAAAATATCCATAGAAAAGAGTTAGATATGTTTAGCTATCTACCAGTACTAGTGATAGTCTTTGGACATTTTTGGGTTATATATTTTTAACGGATGGCATTGCATTTCTGTATGAATCTACACTCCACACACAGAATAAGTTTTCATACATATTTCATTTACAAAAGTGTTGAATACTGCACATTTTGTGCTCAAAGCTCCTTTCCAGCAGTTCCAAAGCAGTTTCTGATCCTTCCTGGCAGATCCTCTCATGCTTCATTACATACATGCAAGAGTCTATGAACTGCCATCTTCAGGTCACTACACAACTCCCGTGGGGTTTAAGACTTTGACTGGCTATTCAAGAACTTCTCATTCAGAAATTACTTAGTTGACTTGGGTGTGTGCCCCAGCTTCATTGCCAAAAAGCGGATCAAATTGCTGCACCCTGGCATAGTTTTATTTTCAAGACCCTCTCTAGATTTGGCAGCATTCCTCTTTCCATCAATCCTGACAAGTTCAGCTCTAATACAGCTTTGGAAAAGGGCAGAGCATTCCTGATCACCTCCCTGTCATGGACCTTACAGTTACTCAGTTTGGTCCAATGGCCAACTCTAGAACGAGTACTTGATTCCAAATGTTTCTGCTAAAAGATTTGGCTCTATGCCCTTAAACTAATCTATGTCTCCTAAATTTCTTTGAAAAGCAAAGCTACTGTTTTGTTCAACGATATGCTTTTCTTTTCCCTTTTACATGTCCAGTTGGAGTCAAAAATGAACTATTTGGTTTTCAAAGCTCACTGAGACTTTGAGCTTTTCCTATTTTCAAAAACACAACCTGTCAGGAGAATCGCAATGATAGTT
The DNA here is from genome assembly GCA_015108515.1 of Hemichromis elongatus. Classification (NCBI taxonomy): domain Eukaryota; kingdom Metazoa; phylum Chordata; class Actinopteri; order Cichliformes; family Cichlidae; genus Hemichromis; species Hemichromis elongatus. Next base: position 2,563 of record VUQR01015558.1, on the reverse strand, counting down.
TTTGAATTTTGGCTCAGACTTGAATTATTTGGACTCAGATATGAAGGGATTCAACTTTTGGTGATCTCAAGAATAATTGAAGCAAACAGGATGCTCCTAACCCAAGTTTGGCCCAAAGCAAATTGGACATAATTTATTTTTTTGTTTAAATTCTATTTTTCTCAATAAGATCAGATATATGGGATAAAATATTAGTTGAATCTACTTCAAAATAATATTTCCAACCTTTTTGTTTTTTTTTAAGTAAAGTTATTCAAAATGTTTTTGAAATTACTTTATATTATTTTTTTTATCATATGATTGTAACTTTGTAGCATGAGTAAAGCTATGGTCAGAGGTTTACATACACTCACTGTGGGCACTGTTTTTCTTACCATTGGTCAGTCCGCTGAGCACTATCAGAAAAGTCCTAGGAGAAGTTAAATGTTAAGTTGGCTGAATCTTCAGCATCACTTATAAAATAATTGAAATAGTAAGAGTTTATGTGGATATTTGAGCCTGAATAGAATTTAAAAACCCTAAATTACCATGACATTCATGTTTAAGCTTAAGCTTCATACCAGGCTGTAAATGGCTTCAACTGATCTGTGATGCCATAAATTTCAATTGCGATACACATATTATAACTTGAGTAGGTTGCCTCAACAGGGGTGCGACTTTTGAAAAGTCCCATTATTTCTACTGGAGTCAGATTACTAGCCCTCCTCCCTCCCCTATCTTTCCACTGTCTAATCATCTGGCCTCATTAGGCCCCGGTTTCTCCATTAGGGGCCTGTGGCTTGGCACAAAATGGCCGCCCTCAGGCCCTCCTGCTGCCTGGCAAGGAGCTGCAAAATAGTGAAACTGCTTTGTGATGTCTCCACCGCCCCAGCAGATCAATCCATCACCTCACCGTTTATCACACGCGTCCACTGGCAGGACTATCCATCAGAACCTAAAGTGTCAGAGCCCACTGGAAAACTCAGCAGCTCTGGTGGTAAATAAAGGAGAGAAACAGCAGGAGAGCAGAGGAGGAGATGGTAGGAGGGAGGGAAGAAGAGGGAAGACAGAAAAAAAGGGAAAGAATCGAGAAAGGTGTCAGGGGAGAGAGCGAGGGGAAAACAAGGAAAAAAAGGAGCAAATATAAAGGAAGAGCGAGCGCTTGAAATAAGGGAGGGTGGGATTGAGGAAGGTTAAAAGGAAAGGGAGACCTGGAAGAATGGAAGAAGAACAGAGAGATTGAGAGAGGAGAAAACAAAGAAAATAGCAAAGAAGGAAAAATACTATCCTGAGCACAAACATTCAAGTATGTGGTAATGTGGTAATGCTGAATTCTGCATGTAAAAAAAAACAACAAAATATTAAATGGGAATGTGTAATGTGTGCAGATTTCAGTATTTGTTATCCTGCCTTAAATGATAATCTATGACAGTGACTTCTGTCATTGTTCGATATCAACACTTAAATTGTAGTTTCTTGTTACCAGAGAAGGGCAATGCTTACTGTAATCCTATTACTTTTTCAGGTAATGAGTAAAGAAAGGGATTACTATTGCAAAAAAAGGTCATTAGATTACTGTTACTTTCCCGTAAGCACGCTGCATTACTGCGCTACTAAAACCTGATTTTTGTTTGCGAGAGTGTCTCATGACAATGACACAGCTGTGTGCAGATCCACAACGGATAATATATCGAGTGCAGGAGAGGGTACGACCAGGGGCGGATCTAGAGAAATTTTCTTAGGGTAGCATGAGGGTGGCAAGAAAATCAAGTGGGGTGGCAAAATCAAAGTCCTCTTTTTTTTTCTTCAAACAAATAAGCAGGTGGTTACATATGGTTAAAATGATTCAAATGCAAATGCAAAAACATGCAAATTTTGATTTTATGTACTGTATAGCCTGTATAATTAATACATATGTAGCCAAACAAGTAGGGATGGGTATCGAAAACCGGTTCTTGTTGAGAACCGGTTCCCACTGTTTCAATTCCGTGGAATCGTTTGCCATTTTTACAAACGATTTCCTTATCGATTCCCGTAGCCTCGAATGACATCACCACGTTGCGTAGCGTCTTTTAGTCAGTAGGAAACATGGCGCCTAAGCGGCACAAACGCTCAAAAGTTTGGTTACATTTTATGAAAAAGGATGACAACAGGGCAACGTGCAATACTTGCAACGTAGAGATTTCATCAAAGGGCGGAAACACTACGAATATGCAAAAGCATTTGCTCAAAAAACATGCGATTGCTTTAAATGAATGTCGTGTTTTTGATCCGCTCCGGACTAACGAAGCTCAACCCAGCAGCAGCGGTAGCGTTTGGACGTCCTCTCCCGTAATACTGCAGGTAAGTAATCAACTAGCATTGCATATTATGTTAGCGCGATTTGCCTTATTACAAAACCTGCTATTACTGTGCGTTGCATTTAGAGGACCATCACGAGAGAGACAGACCGTGTATCTGGCTCAGATGCTGGCAGTCTACGGGTGACTTCTCCTTTCACAGAGGCAGGGAAAAGTAAAATGACACAGGCCAGGATAGATCCAGATAGGTCCAGAAAGATCACGTATCCCTACTGAAAAAGCAG
>VUQR01015551.1:8515-28646 GCA_015108515.1 Hemichromis elongatus | reverse complement strand
GTTTTACATTATGTTTTATAACTAGTTGCCAGGAGAGGTGCTTTAGGTCAGCGGCTTGGGTATCAGTTTTTCATACGTCAGAGACAGAGTAAGTATCATTTATGGCCCTGTAGTAGCCCATATAGTGGGATTTAATACCTATTACATGGACAAACTGTTTCTGTGATTAGATGCATTTGTCCTATATTATATGGACTTTGAATGAAGATAAATGCTATTATCAGCACCGAATGTCTAATTACCTCACATTTTCCTGAATGTGTTCTAGGGAAGTAATCCTGACCAGGATAAGCACTTCAGATTGTGAACTTGCATTGGATTACATTAGTCTGTATTGTCTACTTTTGGATAAATATATCTTCTCAGCAAAGACAAGAATGTAAATGACCTCTCCTTTCAACATCCACACATGTGGAATCAACCTGGCTGTAAAAAAACAAAACGAAATACAATCTAAGTGATTTTTAAAAAGCTACAAGACATAAGCAAATCTTATTGAAAAGTCATTTTTTTAGATGAATGGGTGGATTGATGGATGGAAAAATCAAAGCTAAAATGATCCAAAAGGTTAGGTCAGATGATGTTAGTGATAAGGCATCCGAGGCATTTTTAGACTGGAGGGCAGAGTGCCCAGAATTTGGAAGCCAGTAAGCCTATTAATTATAGGTGGATTGCTTCTCTGAACTCGCATCTTTGTGATCTTTGTGAAGTAATGGAACAGATGACAATGAAAGGTCTCAGAGAGCCTGGAAATGATTCTGGTCCTTAAGTGGGGTTATAAAATGCAGGGTAACCATGGTAAGAGAGATAAAAAGAAAATGAACTGGAATATGGTGGCAGCTGCAATCTTGATAAGGATTTTTTTTTTTTTTTTTTTTTTTTTACCAATTATCAATCATAAATAAGCTATTTTTTCAGGTAGAGAAGATTTTGTACTCAGTGGACCAGGTTCAAGAAGAAAATAATAAGTGTTATTTTAACTCATCAAGCCCGTATCCTTCAAAAACCAACACAGTGTTAATCTAAAAGAACCCAAATTCATACCAAATCAGTTATTTGTGCAGAATACATGAAAAAAGATAAATATATAAGCAAAAATATATTCATGCACATTTAAAAGAAACTATGGTGGCCCTGAGAAGTCAAATGAACTACAGCTTAAGAAAGCACCAGCAAATGGAATGCAGCAAGTGCTGAAAAAGCATGCAAAACACAAACGTAATAAAACATAAAAGAAGTAGAAAAACAATAAAAGGTAGATAAAATAATAAATAAATAAAAATCAAGTTTTAAAGAAAGCCCAGAAAAGTCAGTGGAAGTGAGTTAGGGAGAGAGAAATGTGATGGAAAAGCTATGGTAAACAACTAATAGCAAACATATATCTACAGAAATATTTTTCAATTAAAACACACATTAACTGTATGTTTTTCTATGCTTCTTTTGACTAACCCTTCACATGCCTTAGTTTCTCTAGCTTTTGCAGCGGTTCTATCACTGTATTTAAAGGGTTATTGTCCATGTGAAAACATTAATGTCCACAGCATGCTGAAGCAGCAGGTGGTGATGTAACCCTAATCGCATAGATAAGTTAGCCAATCAGAAGCCAGCCTAATTTCTTTAGAGAAACTCCTCTGGTTGCAAAAAGAAGCTGTTTTGAGATCTGTGGGGAAACTGCTTACGGCTTCCTGTATTTATAGTCTCAATTGCTAATTTCATGTTTCATTAAACACAACATAATTGTAACCTTTATCAGATTCGAAATGGAAGATAAAGAAGGGCATAAGGGTGCTACTGTCAGATCCACCACTATGAACTTTCATAACACCAAGATAAAGTTGAAAGACAAGACTTCATTATAGAAAATTATAGTGCAGGGCAATTAGCAAACCAAGATCACAAGGTCATTGTGAAAAAGTCCCACAGTTCATTCATACACAGAGCCTCCCAGTAAAAACAAGTTTGTCAACAGTACAGCAAATGAAGGGTGGAGTACGTTTTTTGACACCTTAATAATGCCTGCAGGCCATTTTGCTGACACCCATGCATCTAAATGTGTTAGGGGGGAAAAGTAATTGCAAAAGACTTGAAGCACATTATGGCAATTAACCGGGGCCGGCATAGAAAATGTGAACAGACAGAGTGTTGTTTCTCCAGAGCTGGAGAAGTGTTACAATAATAAAGTGGGTGCAGTTCATAAAAGCACAGCACAGAGAAGAGCTTTTCATACAGTTTGGTAGTCAAAACAATGAGTGAACTAAAATCTGAGGTGTAATAAAACTTAAGAGACACCACAGTTAGTGGTTGGGTGCCCATGATGTGTATAGATTATATATATACTAGAAAAGAGCCCCAATCCCCCATAAAAAAAAAAAAACAGAAAAAAGTATTTTTAACTAGCTAACAGTCCTATAGCATCCCACCTTGACCAAAGCTAAACACAGAAGCTACTTCGTCCTGTATGAGTTTTCCTGGAATCAAAATAATAAAGAAGGAGGAAGTGATTCATTGGAGAATAAGACAAATGGCAAAGCAGCTACTGTGCGTCACTATTTCACTGATCAGTTCCTGCTGGTCTTGTGTTAGTGTGACTGTCTCTCTGTCTATATCTGTCAGTCTGACAGTTTCCTCATCAGTTTGCACTGCTGCAGAGATGCACGTTAGGAGCAGGAAGCCCACGAGGGTTGCTGTGGGTTGGTGGTGCTGGTGTTAGTTTTGTGGTTTCATTGGATTGGTGGTGGCCAATTTACTGTCAGACGTTTTTTGTTTTTGTTTTTTTGTCAGATATTTTCGCTGAGTTTTGGTGATTTACTGTTGCAACGTTGACTAAACAGGAAGTGAAAAGTTCACAAATGCAGTCCAGCATTTTGCGCAATAGTTTAACTGCATCTCAGTGACAACATAGCTGCCAATGTTTGGCCATTTTGTAACTTTATTGCCCGTATTGTGAACATAACTACAGGCTTGGTATAAAATTAAACATGGAAACCATTTAACGGAATGGATTTAAGCTTAAAATTTATAAAGACTAGTATGACTGGGCCCTAACCCTCAGCCTTTTTTATGATTCAGTCTATATTGCCTGGCGCTGTGCCATCAGAGTCAAACTGCAGCTCAGTGAAATATTATTTTATACCCTCTGCTTCAACAGAGGAATGTTGGCATACTTTATCTGATGTCCAGAGGCAATGTGATATGGACTTGACAAAGGCCTTCCTCACCACTTCAGACCTGTTAAGGCCTGGTTTCAGTACACCGAACATGCAGCAGAGGGTTCTGTTTTTGCCTCTCATACCAGTATGATAAAGATTTGTTGTGCTCGAAAATGTTTTTCTTATGATAGAAACATTCAAACCACTATCAGAAAGATTAGAATTACATTTTTTTCTGTTGATAGTGCATATCTATCCAACTTGGACGATTTTTTAAATTGATTGATTTAATAATCATTTTATTGGCAATACTTGTTTTCTTACACACACAAAATGTGAACAAATTTTTTTTCGTACATTTGTGATGTGTAGATATTTATTTACTTGTTCATGCTCTTTGGATCAGCTGGTTGTTACAAACACGTTGCCAACAGGGCAGTGGCAGAGTGCCCTCTGGTGGACAAACTATGCAAATCCGGCTATACTCGTAACAAGTCTGAAGGCTGATCTCTCCCATCGTCTCTTCGTTCTTTTTCTATTTTCCTTTATCAGCCCTGATATATACGGACATTAATAGATCAGTATCGGTAAATAAATACCGATATTGATAGATTGATATTGGTATTTATACACAGCTGATACTGGTTGATAATATCGGCCAGCTGAGTTTGTAATCCTCTGACTTTTCTTTGAGTTTTGTTTTTTAGCATGAATCTCGATACACAACCATGATGAATAGCAGAAACTTTGTGAATTCTGGATTTATTTATTTTTTTTAATCTTATACCATCATTAGATATTATTATATTACTGTAATTATCATAATTGTGATCTAGTTCTTGACTAATGCTTGCATAACTAATGGCACTGCAATCAACCACATGTTGTTTCTGGTTAGCATAATTTAATAAAACAAAGCATGTTCGCAAATTACTAAATGATAAACATGCATTGTAGCTGCTTAACCTCTGGATGTTTGCAGTTGTAGTGATCCTGGCAGTGTGCTGTAGATTGTCAAAGAAGAGAACCTGCACGCTTGCTCGTTCATTTTAAGGGAAAATAAATGAATGTAAGTTTTAAATATATTACTCTTTAATTTCATTGAGCTTTTATTGTGCTTACACAAAATGATGTAACAGAATGTTAATGTCTTGCTTTTAAATTGAGCTCACCTCTCTACCCATACACTAACAAGTATGCACCCATTAAAATCCAGTAAAAAGGCATTGCTAGATTTTTAAAAATAACTAAATATTTGGCAATAACTTATTATTGTTGACAACTGATGTCACAGGGTCCAGATGAAGTTTTGTGAAGGTATCACTAGCTCAGAGAGCTGGCTCAAATAAAGATGGTTCACAGCCAGATGTCAGGGAGGGTTGATAATACTCGTTAGGAAGTAGAGCAGATCAGCAGCAGTGGTCTGGGACAGCAAACAGGAGGTTGTTTCAAGAGGACAGAAGTTAAGTCTGCTTTTCAGAACTTCTTTTAGGACGTTAAGCTCGTGTTACAGGGGTCAGAGGAGGAGACAGTGTCCAAAGGTTAGTTTATAGGATGAGGCTTGGCTGTCATCATTCTTTTTGCAAAGCAAACAAAGGAGGGAGGAGTAAGCTGAGCAGCACTGAGATGAGAGGATCGACTGGATTTAAAGTGGTAAATGGCAGCTTTGCCACCAGATACAGGCAAAGAAAGTAAGAGATGAAATACTAAAACTCTTCCAAGAAAGCTAGACCAGTGGAATTTTTTTGAAGTTTGTCCATTTGATTCACAAGGCTGTTTACAGCCAAGAAGCAGGTGGGAGCAGATAGGAAAGCTTAGGGGGAAAGAGGGCGAGAGCACCCTGAGGGAATAAGAGTGCAAGAATAAATGTGGAGGTCAGTGTGGAGACACAGGGAAAAGTCAGCTGAAGTAAGCTAAATGGGTTGAGCTGAGGACAAGCGGAAACACAAGAATCACAAGACATACCTAGTGGGAATGGCGTGAGGAAGTGTACTTATAGAGGTCTGGTTAATTCTGGTGAACAACATGGAAACAGACAAGACCAGCAAGTGGGAAAGACTTTGTTTTTGTTCTCTTTCTTTGAAAAATGTCTGAATGATTCAGGAGGCCTACAAATAGACAGGGCTGGAGCATGCCAGGAATTACAGATATTTATTGTTTCAGAGCTGTCATCATATGGCCAAAAATGTCTCTTTTTGTGCCTGTGGTTGTTTTTTGAACTACTTCTTATTTTTAGAATTGCCTCAGTTCTTTTTCCCTATTATATATCATATGTCCCAATACTGATGACAAACCAGAGGTTTCTGGCCCCCGTTTAAGTCTTGGATTTATGTGCAATGCTTCATAATCTAAAAGTAAAAACAGTCGAAGGTTTGTCATTAGCCGATAATTTTTTTCATAGGCCCATCAATCTGTTTCCATTTATTTCCATTATTATCACGTAAAGCAAAAACCTGACCCTGACCTCTAAATTCATATGAGAACACAGGGACCCATACAGACTTGCTAGATGACCACGTTTCTTGTAATATTTAAATAATTTTTTTCCCATTTTATAATATAGCAGGTCACATATTTTTTTTAAATATTTCAAAATGTTGGGAACACTGACCATCAAACACTTACTGAAACTTCCATCATCTTTATTTTAGTCCTGTTACCATCCTAATTTTTGTAACTCGAAATCACTCTTTGTTAATTTTCCTACTGGGAATGATTATTTTTATATTTATTTTTTATACATCGCACCTTAAATACACAATGTACTGTGAAATTACAGGAAACATTAGCATGTCACATGTTCCAGTTTCTTCTGCAGGGATGAAATATGCCAGCTATTCTGATCATGGAGGCTGCTGTCTGACAGGTCAGTCCAAAATCTGACTTTGTTCTGGCTGGTGACTACAAAGGCAGCATGTGATTCGCATTATTTTCATACTTACCAAAGCGTTCAAGGACAACTCTTGCTCTATCTCTCTGAACTCACATTTAGAAACACAGAGCCGGTAGAGACGACCTGGTGGAGGTCAAATGGAGCATCAAATGAGGAAGAAAGGTGATTTAAATTACCTCGAACATTGCTGGTCTCCAGAGTATTTGAAAACTTGCTAAACAAAAATCGGCCAACAATAGTCCATTTTAATTTTTACTATGAAAATGAAATTTTAAGCTGTCATGAGTCTTGGTAAGTTAAACTGTTTAGGATCCTTTCTAGCACAATTTCTTAAGAGTTATTTGACCAAAAAACCCAGATCTGCACACAGTACTCACAGTGCCGAAACATTTTACACTTTGCTACTCTTTGTGTTATATTTTCTTTAAAAGCCTCTGTCAGTGTCACAATTAGCTGCTTAGTGCTACCCTCTGACAGCATGAGGCCCACTACCGACCAGTTTGTACTTCAAATTTTATTTAAACTCCAGTCTCACAAATTAATGAAAGAAATGAAGGACTTTGACTTTTTTTTTCTTTTTTTTGCAGCAACTACTCTCTCAGTTTTCAAAGTTGGCACTAACTCCAACCACATGACAGTCATAAGGCACAATTTCAGCCTTCTCAGAAATGAATTTTATTTATGTTCATCCCTCAAACAGATTCCCACTGTTGTTTCAATCAGTTCACAAAACAATATCCCCATGACCTGAAGACATTTCCCACACATGGCTGTAGATCATGATGAAAGGAGCAAGATGTAAAAGGGAAAATAGTAGTAGTTTTATTTAACGCATGATCCCCTGTGTGACATACTGAAAGCCAAATCAATACGTTTAAACACGAAAGAGTTTGTTCCACTTGAGCGTAGTAGGATGGCCACAGGGTGGTGTCATTCTGTTATAGGTTTGAATGCAGTGAAGGTATTTCATAATACCATATCTTCTTCATTAAGACAATGGTAAGAGTAAAATGACTAGAGTGCAAATCCAAAAATATTTGTGGACTCTATCAGCCCAGCTGGCACACCCGTTGGGTGATGCTTGAGTTTATACACTAATTAGAATGACGTCTGGTGCTGCTGTACACTGTCACCCAATCACACATAGGCCAACTTCATTCTGCAGGGATTTAATTGCATACTTTAGGTCCGAGTTCTGCTTGGCCCAGTGGCTACATTGTACGGAGAGGACAAACACTTTTTTGTCATCGTTTGGACACTGAAGATGGAAGCAAAGTTTCAAACAGGGCGCTCTATTCCGAGTTGCGAAATAAATCACTCAATGCAGCATAATTACGAAAGAATACGGAGGGCCTGCAGCGGTCCGTCCTCTATAAATATTCCCCTCCCGAACACATTTAAAACACCGTTGACACAATCACCACCCAAAAACACATTTACTACACCATAAAAATTTGCATAAGTTGTTTTATTAATAGTTATTGTCCTTTTATACGTCTTTTTTTTTGTTTGTTTGTTTTGTTTGTTTGTTTCATCATTTTAGTCTGTTGTTGAAGTGGACATCCCGTAAAGTCAAGCCCTTGGCTGAGTTTTTCTCCGAACTAAAAAAAAGAAAGGGTAAGAGGAAGAGTGGAGTGGGATCTTCCTCCTCTGTCTCTCACTCTCTCTTTATCAAACTCACAGCATCCCAACTCAACCGTTGTTTTTCATGGTGTTTGAACAAAGAGTGTACCTTACAGTATATTTACACATCATACTGACTGACTGTTTTAACAATTTCCATTTAGATAATGCAAGGACAATTGAACTTTGAAGGTTTGCTTCTTTGTTTTCAGGTTCTTCTACAGTTTCCTCTTTCACCCCTAAGCTTCTGTAGTGAGGTTTTCTTCATCACCACTTCTCATCATTGCATGGTCACCGTAAAATTTCTGATCACCGTTATTATATTTATATAACTCTTTTCAATAGATTCCTCTCTGACAACTGTACAATCGTACACAGTGTTTGACTTTAATATATATTTTTGGGAATATATTATTTAAAACCTAGGAAAACAGGAACATAATCCCAAAGAAAATATATTAGTATCCCAAAGTAACAAAATCATGCATGATTTAATGTCTTCATCCATAAAAACTAAACCAAAAAAAATTAACATAAAGGATGGGATCCAGATTTATTTACAAACTGATCTTGGCACTGCTTCTTTTTTTTTTTCTTTCTTTTTTCTGTCTCTTGCTGGAAACGGTAATGAAAAATACTTTTGACTCTTCCAAGTGTAACATACTCTGGGTATTATAAGTCAGGGACCTGCTGTAAAAGCTAGTTTGAGAGACATATTTTTTCTTTGTTTTTTTTTTAAAGCACAAAAAGATAAAAGAAAGAGAGGAAAATAACAACAACAGATAGCTGATAAGGAAAGAACAGAAATGGTGCGTAAAAAACATATTTCACTTCGACTTTAGACTGTGGCAGTTTCCTCTTTTAGGCAGAAAACCTGTGACGTCATGTTTACCGACTTCTTTTTTTCCCCAGAAATACAGGCTCTCTCTGTCTCTGTCAGTGTCTCCTCAGGTGCCCTCGCCGCTTACTATTGTTTGGGTGAAAAGCCAAAAGAGAGCATTGATTCGGCAGAAATTATTTTCAATAAAGCAGCATTAACTGACTCAGGCAAACGAAAGAAAGAAGACAACGGTAATTGGAAACCGCCATTACAGGTTTCAGGTTTGACAGGCAGTTGGGGGCAGCTGTCTAAAAATTTTCCAGTGTTGCCTTGTCGAACCAGTGTCTGACTGAAGATCGCGTGTGTGAGAAAACTATAAGGACGCGTGTTGGTGTGCATGTGTTTGGGTGTCTCTGCATACTCATATTCAGTGCAAACATGTAGGGTAGAAATCCCACCTCAACCATGGACCATCAGCTCTGTTGTTTCAACTGAAACACTTGAATCTACAGTATTGTCCATCCCTCACTGTTTTACTACCACATTTCCATTCCAGTCCTCTGTTGCCCCCCTATTCAAAGAGATAAACTGCCAGGCAGGCTAACATGCCTTTGTTTATCCAGCCTGATGGCAGGCTAACGGCAGCCCGCTTTTCACCCCCTACCACCACCCCACCCCGCCCGTGTCAGGTCCTAGCATAGCCCAATGTATTTCAGATTGTTCTGGATGATCACGTCCGTGACAGCATCAAACACGAACTGGATGTTGCTGGTGTCGGTGGCACAGGTGAAGTGCGAATAGATCTCCTTGGTCTCCTTGTTGCGGTTGAGGTCCTCGAACTGCCGTTGCACATAGACAGCTGCCTCCTCGTAGGTGTTTTGACCTTTGTAATCGGGGAAGCACACTGTCAGGGGAATGCGTTTTATCTTCTCAGCCAACAGGTCCTTCTTGTTGAGGAAGAGGATAAGCGACGTGTTGGTGAACCAGTTGTTGTTGCAGATGGAGTCGAACAGACGCAAGCTCTCGGCCATACGGCTCTGTGTGGAGAAGAAAAGGGAAGAAAAATAGGGGGAAAAAAGGGGATTAGATCATGAGAGAAATGACTTCATGACAAAGAAAATGTAGCGTTTAGTTTGAAATAACAACCCAAACCAGCCAAGTTTTGTTTAAGAGTTAAGAATATAGACTAACCAAACTGGACTCATTCTGGAAGGTCGTGACAAGATTTCAGTTAAATGAGGACGTGTTAAGAGGAAGTCTGAAATCATCCAGCACATGTCACAGACATCTACTAGACTAGCCAAAGGTATGCCTTCTCTGTTATGTCAACACAGACTTGAGACTAAGACAGCCGCAGACCTTTGTTTGAACTCTCATCCTCTCCTCTAAAACTGTTGATTATCTCTTCTTCAGCTGCTTGCTTTATCCAAGTCCTATACAAGGTGAAATGATCAGTCATGGAAGACATGTTCAAGTCTTTGGTCAAATAAACTACTTCCCTAAAGAGTAGTTCACATATAAGAAAATATGAGTGGCTCATGTGGAACACACTTCTATGGCCTTATATAGTTTGTCATAACAGAAACACTGTGCAGCTGAGACTTAGGAAAGCTTAGAGAAGGATAATAAGAACAACACAGATTTCTTCCTCTCGGTGCCTGCCTCTTTGCCGTCATGGTTCATTTGGATGCTGAAAACTTTTTTGTTCCTAACTGTTGTGGCTTGACAAAGTTCATCTTCAGCCTTAAACTTCGATAAGTAATATTGGAGCTATTCAAAGAGATGGTCAATTATCACATTTAGCCATAGGACCACATTAGATGTCACATTCATTTACTCTAAAGTGAGGTAAAAAAAAATAGATTTCACAACTCTCTGATGGAAATTGCTGATGCCTGCCGTATCCTGCAGACAAATCTGTTAGTCATAAGTTAGAGTAAGGGTTAAGCAGAGACTACTAGAGAGAGAGATCAGACTACAACGGTTATTTATTTTTTTAAAACTTCATGCAGCTCATTTTTTAAAAGCCGTGTTGCAGTAATCTTTAAAAACATGCAGGTTAGGGTGCTTAAAAAAAACAAAAAGCCTGCAAACATGTGTATGTGTGCATTTTCTTACAGCTGTGCTCATGTGATGTTGATTGTATAAGGCAAATCTAAGAAAGAGAAAGCTGATCTGTTCATGGCATCTGCTGGCATGTGGCGAGTGGCCAGTAGCTTGTGACTGGGAGGTTGTCAGATGAAATGCTGCTGTTTAAAAGGTTACAGAAACAACATGATGCTCTGAGCAAATCACAAGATCTGCACAGCATAAAAAAAAAAAAGAGACACCGAGGGAAATAGCACAGGATTAGGCAATCGCTGCCAGATTCAAAGTAAACCCTCATAATTCAGTGGTGTAAGTGCATTATTTTTGGATAATGATGAAAAGACTGCAGTTATGAGAAACTTGTATTGCAGGTAGTCCTTAGGTACTGCTCCAAAAAAATGCATTTAAAGCTGTTAATGTGGGCTAAGAAGACCGCATTCACATGCACAGACTGTGTTAGTGCATTTTTTTATGTTTTGTTCTTATTATTTTATTTGTTTCAGTGTCACAATCTCCATAACACATGCACCAAAGTTCCCTCGTGCTGGATATTTACCCCCTAATTAACCTCTATGTATTGTTATTCTTATTAGGTTTGTAAGCATATAATATCACTTCAGCTAGTTTTAGTTTTTGTACATCTGGTGATTATTCATTTTAACTACTGTACCCTACCCTAATTGTTTTGCAGTTCACTGAAGGAGCAGAAATGCCACCAGGAGTGTATTGACTGTGAACCTCAAACAGAATTTGTGATACAAACAGTCTGAAGTTTCAGTCCTGGTTTCTTGTACATTCCGCCTCTTCCTGCCACCTTTTAAGCCTTAATAACAGAGGTGCTAGTACAACAACTGTCTTCCTCAAGGCACTGTAAATAGATAATTATGTAATGTTAAATAATAGCATCAAGTGCAAGCTACTAGTTGAATCCTGAATGGGAAACAATATGTGAATACGATACTTCACTGTGGTCTGGTCCATTGCCTATCGTTCTCTAAAGCCTCAGTCACACAAACCAATTGACTGCCACCTGGCAACCACTGTCGCTAGGGAAAAATGAGCACTCTGTGACTGCTTGCTAGTGGGTGTGTGGATTGCTGGCTGTTGTTTGGTGAAATTGGTGGCAAAGAGGGAGGTCTACGAAAAACCTTCTTGTGATTGCTTAGATGTCTAGCAGATTACCGCAGTCTGCACCGAAGACGCCGGCTTTTTGCCAAGTCTGTAATTAACCATGGAGCAGTAATGAAACTTTGAAAATTGCGACACAGAATGGACCATTTGCCTTGCTAGTAAATGTTGTGCCTAACATTTGAAACCATCACGTTTCAAAATATGCACATTTTGCTTTGAGGACAAGGTTTCACAACCGCTCGCTATTGTTTGCAGACAAGTGAACATCTTCCTATGGGAAATGGCGGCAATCTTGAGAAGGTGATTGTTGGTGCAGTGTTGTAGTGCAACTATTTTCACATAGTAACAGCAAGCAACACCCAGGGTCTCTCTAAGTCTTTACAACTGTGATTTTAACAATCAATTTTAATTTCAGCCACTGACAGGAACCTTCAGAGACCATCAAGGAATATGCACTTTTCCCTAACAACAGCTTCTTGGTAAGCATTTGCCACCCGGTCTAACTCTTCCAGCACTCAGGAAAATTAAACATATTTTTTTGTCTAAAATTAACATTGTTCTTAAGAAAAAGTTACCAAAAACACCCAATATAATAAATGCCATACAAAAAATACATAGTAAATATAAACATGTTAGTTCCAAAAAATCTGAATTTTCTTGCTATTTTTGCGATGGGTTGGGTCTTACAGGGTTATATTACTGTTACCTTGCTCGTGTATGCTTCAGTGCAGCTGCTGTCTTATTATGGGGCAGCTATGTCTTCTAATCCAACAAAGCAGGTCTATGCACCTCTTTCTGTTTTCACTGGGTTTTTAATTAAGACAGAATTTCCAATGAGCCTCCTATTACTGGCTATTGGCACAGCGCGTGCCACCCCACTTTAAAAATCCTGGAGACACCCCTGCATGTAGAAAAAAGTACCTGTGATAAATAAAATAAAATAAAATAAAATAAAATAAAATAAAATAAAATAAAATAAAATAAAATAAAAGCAAGCTAGTCTGGTGAAATCTGTAATCTTCACAGACTGTTCAAGTAAAGAGTGAATGGTAAAGCCAGAATAATATGCTTTTTTGAGCGTAACTGAAATAGTGTGGTAGAAAGCTAAAGAAAAACTCAAAAATCAAAATATGTACTAAACCATTAACTATGAGAAACAATAAATGGCTCCCTGGCAGTCATTTTCTTTTTAATGCAACAGTTTGACAAAATAGCATATCATAAATGCACCACTGAAGAAAAGCTGCTTTAACCAGTCCCATGTCAGCACTAATCAGATTGAATCACA
Organism: Hemichromis elongatus; assembly: GCA_015108515.1. Lineage (NCBI taxonomy): Eukaryota > Metazoa > Chordata > Actinopteri > Cichliformes > Cichlidae > Hemichromis > Hemichromis elongatus. The sequence goes on along the minus strand of VUQR01015551.1, from coordinate 15,654 downwards.
AGCTCTCCTTCCTTTACAAGTATGCATCCTGGGTGCTGAGGCCTAAACATAGTATAGCACACATGGTCCTGTCAGGCTGTTTAAGTTCACTCCTGCTCTTTCCACAGTGTCAAAACAAGAGCTCAGATGGTAAAGAGAGTATAGCAGGAGATAGCCAGCTGAGCCAAGGGACTCTCAAGTCTCCTCACCTGGCCACCTATCACTTTACAGTAAGTGTTTCCTAATGGGGGGTGGAAGGAGAGCTGGGTTGGGGGGTCCCTAAAGTACGTAGACCCTCTCCTTTGCTCCAAGCACCCACTGACATGCTCACACACATAGATACACAGACACACACGCGCGCGCACTGCTTCCCCCTCACCTCCTCCTGCCAGAGTACTCAAGAGAGCGGTGCGGGCCTTAATTAAGCTTAAGTATTAATGAGGAAGTTCATCACTGTGTCATTGCTTTGTTTCCCAAATACAAGCCATTTAAGTGTGTAGCCATCTTTCCGTTACTCATTAAGGTTAAATTTACATGTCACTGCCTGATAAGAAATGACGCCCTGCATTTATCTGCCAAAATATATTTTTTTTTCTGTGAACATGTTTCTTTTTTTTCCCCGTTGCACCTGAGAGTTACATTATTCAGGCTGCTCCCTTTCTGTTTCCGCTCTCTTTTTAATTACTAATGTTGTTACTGTGGGCAGCAACACTGCAGGGTGTAGCCGTTAAGAACAGGCAAACAAACATAAACACAATGTACTTGTAGACATCGTGACCAGAAGCAATTTTTTTTTTAAAAGTTGAACATGAGCTAAACAAATTTAATAAATTAATCTAAGCTATTTTTAAAAATATTTTTGTCTGTCGCCTTATGACTATGATGTGGATAAGAGACAAAGTTCTAAGCACTATAAGAAAAATTTAAAAGCCATGACAGGTACAGGTACTAGGCTTGTATGTTGTTATGACAAGGGCAATATATGTCTTCTGTATTCTTGAATCATATCATGGAAAGCTCTTTTTCCAAAACCCAATTATTTGATACGAAGCAATTCAGAAACATGATAGTAATGCCTTTGATAACCCATTAGCCGGTTAAGAAGCATGTGACTGGAAATATTTCTGAAAAAAAAATATCTGTCTGAAACACATTTAACGCCCGAGCGATTCTGAAAAACAGCCACTGCTATTCAAAGTCACCGATCAGGAAAAATGTTTTACATCAAGGTCCGTTCGCACATCATCTCTGCTGTAGCCCGAAAGATAAGGCACACACGACAAAGGTCCACATCAAAAACGTGACACCCTATTCGTTGATTTCCAGCCTCCTTTTATGTGACAGGTAATGAATTCCCATTTGAGAGATTACTGAAATAATAAATGAAACAATAGATGTAGAGCTGACAGTACAGTTGGTGTCTGTGCTCATGTTTGGCAAACACAAGCTTAAGCAAGTGCTAATCTCATATCTATGCTTTTCATTTTCGCCTCACAGATAAAAAGAATTGACTGCAGTTGCTTGGTGTCAGCTGTTGCATATAAACCTGCGCTACATATTCATAATAACACAAACACTCGCTGAGGCACACAATACATGCATGAAACTTCATCTATTCTCTCCAGCACTGCTGTTTATTGTACCACCAGCACCCCCCCACGCCTCTCTGCTCCTTTCCCTTCTCATCCTCCCTTCCCTAGTCACAGCTCACTGTCAACAGCACAGGATTAGGAGCATTTGACTGGCCTGTTGCTAAGCAACAGTATCCCTGGTAACCGATTCATTATGAAGACAGGGATGGGACAGCGCAAATGCATCAGGGAATGGGATGATGGGTAAATATACTGTAATTATTATGGTGTATTTTCTGTCTTGCGCGAGATGGTCTATTGAAACGGAACCAGTGTTTTATCGGTCAGATGAGTTTCTATTTTTTTCAGCTTGTATGAATCCCGAATGCTGAAACCACTAAAATGATTTCCGGTCACAGCATTAAGGTCTCACAATAAAAGGTGACATTTTCTTCTTGAAAGCAAATTTATTTGTAAAAACGTGCAAAACAAATCTGATCGATGTCTCCTAAAGTCCTAATGACTGTTAAGAACACTGACAGCAACCACACACCAAATTTGGTTGTGCAACTCAACTTCCCTTTTCAGTCCTCTTGTGTTGTTTGTCATTCAATGTATTTCTTACATATTTCTTATGAAGCCTCGGGGCAAACTTTTCTATAAAACTATCCTGTGATGACTGGGTTCAAACTTACAACGCTTCCAACTTAACTCTATGAAATCAGTGAGTCAGAGATGCACTTAAATGAAAACTGATGAGTCACTCCTGGTTAGGACTATTAAATCAGTACTTTGTTTTTTGTTCATTAGAAACTTGTTGCAATGCAAAGTTTTAATTTACATGAACTAATAGTTTTGCATGCAGTCAGTCAATTGTGGCACTTCTAATGTAGATGTAAATAATCTTTCCAAGATGCCAGTAACCTTACTGCAAATATATTCAGCGTTACTGACATGCTTTTAACAAGGTCAGAGATATTTAAAGACCTTTACAATGCCTCATTATGGAGCCAGCTGCTCTAAAAACATTATTATATTGTCCCAACCCAGCTTCATTTTGCTGCTTTTGATTTCAACTTTATTTCAGATTATCTTGCAAAAAGGTTAAAGCAAGAATGTGGCCATGCCTTGTTATCTAAATCTATGGAGTCTATGTTGCTGACTCCCTGTAGCGTGACTTAAAAAGATTTTTTTTTTTAAATCAATTTTCTCAGAAATGTGTAAAGTTTCACCTGAACGGAAGCTGCTTGTTGCCAGCAATCTTTGCGATGTAGCTGTGGTTTAATACTGCAACCTGTTGATCATGTTTCATGATCATGATTTATTGGGTGTGAGGTAGCAGCTGAACTAAATTGCCAGAATTTATACCCAAGTTCCTCAATTTTAAGCCACTAAGTATCCGGTATAAATAACCGTTATAGATATGTATTTTATATGTAGCGCTGTATAGACGACAGACTTTGGACATGTATTGTCATTGTTGTATCTGTTGTAGGACAAGCCACAGAGTTTTGACACAGCTTGTTACATAAGAGTCTTATACTTCCTGCTTCACACGTGTCTGTCCTGCATTCTGTACATAATACCAATTCAGTTTAGTTTTAATGTCTTAAAAGTCATCACCATGTTTGTCAGAATCTGCAGTTTTTCTTTTTCTTTTGCTTTTTTTTAAACTACAAAATGTAAAGTAGAAAACGGCATCTAAAGATCTGCAGGCCTCACTTTCCTCAGCTAAGGTCAAAGCTCATGATTCAACAATAAGAAAGAGACTGGGCAAAAGTGGCATCCATCAGTTCCAAAGTTGAACTTTTGCAAGGTTTGAGTCCTGTTACATCTGGAGTAAGGCTAACACAGCATTTTGTAAAAAGGCCATCACACCAGCAGTCAAACATGGGTGGTAGGGGTAGTGTGATGGTTTAGGTCTGGTTTCTGCTTCAGGACCTGGACGAATTGCTGTAATTAAGGGAACCATGAGTTCTGGTCTCTAACAGAAAATCCTGAAGGAAAATGTCCTGATGTTAGTTTATGTCTCAGCAGCAAGTCCACCTCTGAATGAAGGTTTTTAAAGTGCCCTAGTCTGGACTTAAATCAGATTAAAATGCACTGGCATCACCTTAAAGAGGCCTTTCATGCTTGAAAAGTTCTCCAAGGTGAATGAATTAAAACAATTCTGCAAGGCTGAGTGGGGGCAAAATTCCTCCAAAGTGATGTGAAAGATTCATCATCAGTTATCACCAACACTGCATTTATTTTCAACCAAGGATTAGATTTAAGGGGTAATTACTTTTCACAAAGGGTCAGGTACGTTTGGTAGATTAATTCAGACACACAATTTCTCTGTGTAACAAACATGCTAACTTGTTCTTCTCTGGGTGTTTTTGAGCAGCTTACAAATGCCTGTTACCTTTCCTGTATGCTAATGTAGTCTTTAACTTTATGCAGAGCTTTAGATTTTTAACTGTAATGCTACTGGTTTTGGTTTGTCTCATCACACAAGCCCATATTAACTGTGAGTCTTGCAGATACAGCACAAACATCAAAGTACGCCTTGTTTGTATGTGAGATACTATCAGCTTTGAGAAAACTGCAGTATTTGACATTTTTGGAATGAAAACTACCTGATGATAAAAAAAACTTTTTTCATAAAATGGGAGCATGCGTTAACCACTAACAAATGCATAACATGGCATATAAAATGTAATGTGTGCCTATGTGATCCATACCTTATAGCTACAGTTCAGTAAACAATTCAAACTACCATAAATTATAACATTAGTAATAAACATTATTTTTTATTAGTTTTCACTAAAGTTAACAAATGATTGTTGACAATGGTTATTATGAAGCAATATTAGTTACATGATCTCATGTATAATTTTGACAAGAATGATTGATGTGACTCGGTGATTAGCGCTGTCACTTCACAGCAGGTGGGTTAGCTGATAGACTGACAACTTGTTTAGCATGTAGCATGACTCATACACGCTGGGTTGGCCCTAATCTTTCATGTAAAAACTTTTTATATTAGGAATGCGATGTGTGGTTGTTCCCATTCACCTGCCGGAGCTCACAGTGATCTGTGTAAATTAGAGCTTCTAGAAAATGCCTGAGAAAGATCAAAACTTGCTTTCGCAAAAATCCTTAACAATTAAATTATTACTTTGAGCCAAATAGTATAGAGACCTTTCTTCTCACTTTTCCAACCAGGAATTCCCCATGACACAAGTGTGAACTTGTGTCCAACTAATGAATAAAGCTGTCTATTCATAGTCAACATAACTTTACATTGAGGGAAATGATGCTGAATGAGCTGGCAAGTATTTACTGTTTTACATATACATACAAATTGTACTGGGAACGTGCTGATGCAGCTAATAGCAACACAAATACAGGCTGAATCAGATGAGGCAGCACATCTCCAAAACTAGTGATACCACCTTATTAAGTACACCTGTTACTTGTTCAGCTGCTTATTAATGCAAATGTGTAATCAATCAATGACATGGAGGTATGTGACATCATCAAGACAACGTAGTGAAGAAGAATGGAGAATCAAATTGGGAAAGAAAGGTAATTTAATTGACTTTGACTGTGGCATGATTGTTGGTGAACAATGGGCTGATCTTAGTATTTCACGTCTGTATTGTGGGATTTTCACACACAACCAGAATGGTTTGAAAAACAGAAAATATCCCATGAACAGCAGTTCTCTGGTGAAAATGCCTTGTTGATGTCAGAAGTCAGGGAAGAATGGCCAGACTACTTTGAGCTGACAAAAAGGCAACAGTATACTGCAATGACCATTTGTTACAGTTGATGTAAGCAAAAGAGCATCTCTGAATCCGCAACATGTCGAATCTTGTGCCACTCCTGTCGTCTAAGAATGGGAAACTAAGCACAGGCTCACCAAAATTGAACAAGAGAAAGTTGGATGCCTGGTCTGATCAGTCTCAATATTTTAATGTTAGGGTCAGAATTTCTTGTAAAAAAACATAAAAAGATGGATACAGCCTACCTTGTATCAAAGGTTCAGAATGCTGGTGGTGGTGTAAACATACATTTTGGCCCCTTTAGTAACAGCTCCACAGGCTATCTGGATATTGCTATTGACCATGTCCATACTTTTATGGCCACAGTGTATCTTCTGCCATGACACAAAGTTCCAATCATCTCAAACTGCTTTCTCGAATGTGGCAGTGTTCAAGACACAGTTCACTGTAATCAAATGGCCTCCACAGCTGCCAGATCCCAATGTGGTAGAGCACCATTGGGACGTAATAGAGCAGGAGCTGGAAAATCTGCAACAACTTAGTGATGCTGTCATGCCAATGTGGATGAAAATCTTTGAGGAACCTTTTCAACACTTTATTGAATCTGTGCCACAAAGGATTTAAGCAGTTCTGAAAGCGATCCAAAAGAGGTCCAACACAATACAAGCAAGGTGTCCCTAATCAAGTAGCTGATGAGTGTATTTTTGGTTTTTAAATTCATAAGTATACCATGCATTTTCCATACAACTCACCTTACTTTCGATTTATACACTCTCATTGCTTTCCTCTCCTTTGTTTGAATAATAAAAGTTGTTTTTTCTTGCACCAGTTAACTCCCATTGCAATGCAGTGCCTGCACAATCTGCTAATTCTCACAGGTACAACCTCACACTTTATTCTGTGAACTCAATTAACACCATACTGCATTTTCTCCTCAGACTTTATTTTTAACCTATAAAGCTAATTGATTTCATGTTCCAACCTGGCTCAATGTACACCCTGTTTTATCCGGGTAACCCATGCATTATCAGGCCAGTCCACTTCTAGCAATGACCAAGTTTCCTCTGTGCTTGAGCTATTTCTGGAGTTGACTGTAAAACATCAAGGTGAACGTGGATGCTGGGACATGGACAAAGTGAAGCAAGAGACGATCTGCCCTCATAACCAAATGTAATTCGATTGTTGATCCTCCATTATCCTGGAGGCAGTTAAACAAGCAGTAGCTTTTCTAAAACACTCAGATAAGATGATGAATATGCTATGGAGAAGAAATCTTTTAAATTCCACAACCGTGAAGAGAAGATAACAAACACAACCCCTCTTTTAGACAAATTTAAAATAACTGTGATTACTACATTAAGGCAAAGAGAATCCATTCCACCATCGGAAAACATGAGATAAGGTCCATAAAATGTAGATAAGGCTTTTTAAATTGAAAACTAGAACTATAAAGGAAGTTCAGTATGGCAGTTCAAGATGCATTTTGAGTAGCCTCGGGTACCATGTCGCACACGGCTACCAGTCTAAATTTATGTGGATAAGTTCAGTTTTGTTTATTGTATTCATTACATTTGTTGCACCAGCAGTTACCAGAAATTTCATTGGCATCACAGGTGTAACAGCAGCACCTGTCAAAAGCAGCACATAGTTTGGTTTTGCTCAGTGTTGTGTTTTGCAAATTTTACACTGTAAAGTGGCAGCAATACAAAATGTTCCCACACAGAAAACAAATGCACAAAGTACAGCCGCTGTTTACTGTTTCAAAAAATTGTTTTGGGGGTTTGGGGGCTTTTTTTTTTTTTTTTTTTTTTGATTTGCC